>VDFB02322265.1:0-44347 GCA_007258455.2 Sequoia sempervirens | reverse complement strand
TGGGACATAGAGGGAGAGAGAGCGATTTATCTAGTTATGGAGGTAGGGTTCTTGAGGGAGAGACTTGACAGAGAGAGGGGGAGGGAGGTAGATAGTTTAGAGAGGGAGAGATATGGAGTGGGATATAGGGATGGGAGAGAGATAGAGGGAGTGAGAGAGGGAGAGGGGGTGGGAGGGAGAGACTAGAGAGAGAAAGGGGGTACGCATAAAGAGGGAGAGTGTAGATAGAGATTATTAGAGGGTGTAGGAGAGAGGGAGGGATAGAGAGTTGAGGGATTAAGGGTTTAGGGATTATGGGTTGAGGGTTGAGGGTTTAGGGTATTGGGTCAAGAGGGTAGAAGGTAGAGGGTTTAAGGGTTGAGGGTTAAGGGTTGAGGGTTTAAGGGTCAAGAGGCTAGAGGGTAGAGGGTTTAGGATTTAATGGTTGAGGGTTTAAGGGTTTAGGGCATAAGGGTCAAGAGGGTAGAAGCTAGAGGGTTTAAGGGTTGAGGGTTTAAGGGTTTAGGGTTTAAGGGTTTAAGAGTTGAGGGATTAGGATTGAGGGATTAGAGAGAGAGAGACCTGAGAGAGGGAGAAGGGGTGGGAGGGAGAGATATGCGAGAGAGGGAGAGAGAGAGTGGGAGTGGGAGAGAGGGGTTGGAGTGAGAGCGACTTGTCTAGGTAGGGTGGGAGGGATGGTTGAGAGAGAGGAGCAGAGAGAGAGTGTGTGTTTTCTAGTTATGTAGGTAGGGTGATTAAGGGAGAGACCTTACACAGAGAGAGGGGGTGGTACGGAGATAGTTGAGAGAGAAGGAGAGAGAGGGAGTGGGAGAGAGAGGGATGAGAGAGAGAGAGGGAGTGAGAGAGGTTGAGGGGGTGGGAGCCCAAGAGACTAGAGAGAGATAGGGAGAGTGGGGGAGAGAGGGAGTGGGAGAGAGAGAGAGAGGGAGTGGGAGAGAGAGGGAGAGTTACATAGAAAGAGGGAGAGGTTAGATAGAGAGTGTAGGAGAGAGGGAGGGATAAAGAGTTGAGGGATTAAGGTTTTATGTATTATGGGTTGAGGGATAAGGGAATTGGGTCAAGAGGGTAGAGGGTTTAAGGGTTGAGGGTTGAGGGTTTAGGGGTTAAGGGTCAAGAGGGTAGATGGTCTAAGGGTTTAGGGTTTAAGGGTTTAGGGTTTAATGGTTGAGGGTTTAAGGGTTTAAGGGTTTAAGGGTTGAGGGATTAGAGAGAGAGAGAGACCTCAGAAAGGGAGGGAGAGACCTGAGAGAGAGAAAGAGGGAGGGTAAAAGCAGAAAGTTGTGTCACACTTTCAGCCAACTTATTAGCACAATTGAATTTAAGTATTTCTAACTAAAAATCAATTTTTGTCAAACATATGATCTAGTAAGATTCATTCTAGCTAAGTTAAATACTTCCACAACTTTTTCAACTAAAATTGCTGGCTAAAAATAAATGGAGCACCACTTTGAGTCCAATTTACCAAAAAAATTAAATTATTTGAAAAACTTGAAGTTTCAATAACTCCTACTAATGTAAATAACATTTTTTTTAAATTATAAAAATACCCTTTTGTAGATCCATAAGTGTAGTTTTCAAAAATATATTTATTTTAATAGTTTAATTATTTTTTATATTTTATTTTTTATTTTTACTAAAAGTAGGTTATCAACACAAAATATTAGGTTGATTACTATGCCAAGGAAAAATACTAAAACTTATCAAAAAAAATTGAAAAAAATATGATGCACTAGATAAAAGAATCTATTTTAAGATGGTATAATTTTTTTTCCATTTTAGATAAATATTTCATATGAAAGTTGACGTCCGATGAAAACAGTTATTTTTTAATTCACGCACATTTTAATATTTATTGAAAAATATATATTTATCAAAATTGGAAAAAAATATATCCATGCACTAAAATTTCAAGTTATAAATACACACAAAAAAATTGAAAGAAAAAAACTAAAATTTACTATAAAAAGTTTGACATCCCATGCAACTTCATTTTTCAGCATTTTATCAGCAACTAAATTATAGTTTTAATTTATTAAAAACTAGTTTAAAATAATTTTTTTTTAAAAAAAAAAAATACAAACATAAAATATACTAAAAATATATATATTTTACTAGTTTACTTCATTTCAAAATTCAAAACATATATGCCACTTTTTAGTGATTCAAGTTTAAAAATTGGATCAACGTTGGTTGTTTCCTTTATAAAGTGTGACATAGCTTTGTGCTTTTACCCGGGAGTGAGAGTGGGAGAGAGGGGGATGGAGTAAGGGAATTATCTAGGTAGGGTGAGAGGGATGGTTGAGAGAGAGAGAGAGAGAGAGTTATCTAGTTATGTAGGTAGGGTGCTTAAGGGAGAGACCTGATAGAGAGGGGGGTGGGAGGGAGATAGTTGAAAGAGAGGGAGAGAGAGGGAGTGGGAGATAGAGGGACATGAGAGAGTTAGAGGGAGTGAGAGAGAGATGGAGGGAGAGTGGGAGATAGATAGGAGAGAGAGAGAGATTAGGGTTTAGGGTTTAAGGGTCGACGTATTAAGGGTTTAAGGGTAATAGGGTTGAGGGATTAGGGTTTAAGGCATAGCATTTAGGGTTGGGGGTTTAGGGTTAAGTGAGAGACCTAGATGGATAAAGAGAGAGAGAGAGAGAGAGAGGAAACCTTTATAAAATCATCTTTCTCTTAATGCAATCGTGTTTTGAATAAGTTGAGATATAGTTGTTTTGTATAGCAAGCCAAAACACACCCACATTATAATGCCAACATATTTTGGCTTGCTCTAAAAATGGTTAAAAATTCAACTCACCTATGATCTAGTCCCACATACTTTGTTATTCTCTTGGTTATACACATTCTTTGACAAAATGATGCTTTTTGGTACTACATTGGGAAGTACACATGTGAAGATTTCACATTCTTCCACCTTTGCATGAACTTTCCACCACCTTTTTATGGTTTTCCAACTTAGGAAGGAGGAAATAACAGAGTTTTCACATCGAGTTTGATATATATCAATTCAAGTCTCAATTTTTGTAGTGTTGCAATGTTAATTGTGATTGAATTGTAGGAATTTAACATTATACATTGCTTATTTGTATTATTGTTCGTACCGTAATTATATTCAAGAGCACGATACACAATTGGACGTTGAAAAGGAAACAAGCTTGTGAAAAATTTAAATCATTGAGGAGTTTGATGCAATATAAGAAACAAAGAATAAATAATTGGGTAGAAATCCTCCATTCAAATCTGTGTTTATTAGGTATGTGAAGTCTTTACACATTTTCTTTACATTTTCCTTAATTCTATTATGTTACTTTATGATCCCTTATCATACATGCTTAATAAAACATGCTTTGATTTTGTTATTATGTACATTCCATGTTCATCATTGTTTATTTGTCATTATAACCTTAGCCCCTCTTGGCACATTTTAAACTACACAATTCTTTACACTTTCCAATTGCATTTTAAACCACATCTCTTTGAGGCATTTTGTTATTAAACCAATTGACCTACCTTGTCTATGCTTCAACATTTTGTATACACATATATATGAGAGTAGTTATAAGTATGTAATATAATACATCATTTCTCAATCCCTTTCTATGGATGTGCATACCCCTTTCCAAAGCTTCCATTTTGGTATAGGAATGGGAGATGTTGGAAAATGTAGTGGAATTTGGTTTTACACCTAGAAATTGTATTTCCTTGAAATTTTCTAAAGCCTTTTCAACAGATCCATTTTGTGCATATCCTGCAATCATTGTAGTCCATGAGGACATATCTCATTGAGGCATTTTGTTAAACAGTTCTACCAAAATAGTTGATTTCCTTTCCCATGCTACCAAAATTTCCATGCATGTCTACCAAAGCATTGCATCAAATAGCATAGAAAAGGAAATTAGTTGTTTGAAAATTCCCCAAAGAAATGTGGTCTCATGGTGGTGATGCCATGAGACCACATTTCTTTGGGGCATTTTTTCAAATAGCTAATTGCCTTGTCTATGCTACCAAATTTTTGATAGATCATGTCTACCAAAACATTTTTTCCAACAATCCCCCTTTCTTTCAATTATTTAATCGATGCCTATATACCTTATTCCAAAGGTAGGATGTCAAGACAAAAGTCGTGGAGTTTGGATTTATACTCTTGAGCCAATTGTATCTTCGTGAAGTTTATAATGTCTTTTAAAAAATCCATTTTGTGCTTATCTTGTGATCATGACATTTCATGAGACCACATTTCATGTTTTGATAGATGTCATACCCCATTCCAAGGTCTCCATTACAAGGTAGTGAGCTCACTAGCTCACTAGCTTGTCAATGCGGTAGTATTAACAAGGTAGTGGGTTGTTTGAAAAAATGTCTCACAGAAATGGGGGCTTGTGAGCCCCCATTTCTATGAGGCATTTTTTCAAATAGCCCACTACCTTATCAATGCTACCGTATTGATAAGCTAGTGAGCTCACTAGCTTGTCTCATGGTACCACATTTTGCATACATGTCTACCAAAATTTTTTTGTCAAACAATTCACATGCCTTGTCCATGCTTCCATTTTGTGCCTATCTTGCAATCATGGTATGCCACAAGACCACATTTCTTTAAGGCATTCCATCCAAAAATGCATGTGAGCTTTGACAAGCTAGTGAGCTCACTAGCTTGTCAATGCGGTAGAATTGACAAGGTAGTGGGTTGTTTGAAAAAATGCCTCTTAGAAATGAGGGCTCATGGTGATTGAGACATTTTTTCAAACAACCCACTACCTTGTCAATTCTACCGCATTGACAACCGAGTGAGCTAGTGTACTCACTATCTTGTCTATGCTACCGCATTTTGCATACATGTCTACCAAAACATTTTTTTTAAATAATTTGCATGCCTTGTCCATGCTTCCATTTTGTACTTATCTTGCAATCATGGCATTCCATGAGGCCACATTTCTTTAAGGCATTCCATCCAAAAATTCATATAATCTTTGACAGACTAGTGAGTTCACTAGCTTGTCAATGCGATGTGATCTTTGACAAGCTAGTGAGCTCACTAGTATCGCATTGACAAGGTAGTGGGTTGTTTGAAAAAATTCCTCACAGAAATGGGGTCTCACGGTGATGTATGTGAGAGGTCCCATTTCTATAAGGCATTTTTTCAAACAACCCACTATCTTGTCAATTCTACTGCATTTACAAGCTAGTGAGCTCACTAGCTTGTCTCATGGTACCACATTTTGTTCATATGCGTACCATTATTCACTATGTTTTGAGTGATTGTATCAACCACACCATCTCTTTATCTACTTTCAACTCTAGATTATTATTATTATTTCCACAATTCTAACTTTCCTCACCTTAAAATAATTACTCTTTTTTCTCTAACTAAATTATAATATCTCCAATTCTACTTACACCCACACATACCCACTTCACTCCAATTATACAATTTTTTTTTATCTATATCCACTAAATAAATATCAATGCCAAACATATTAATCTCATATTTACCTTCAACATTTTCAGTTGACTCCCTCGTTCATTAAATTTCTAAAATGTTTTCATAAATCTATATTTACTATTTTGGAATCAACTTCCATGCACTCATTTGTTATTCTACCTAAATCATGTCTCCTCAACCACATCCAAACTATTCATACCATCTCCTATCCACTTAGCTCTATAAAACAACCATATCTCCATTCCGAACATTAAATCTAAACTATTGACGTATAACTATTGCTGTCATTCTTTCATATATATGGTTGGGCAGTTACGCATGTCTGGCCCACGACAAATGAAGTTCTTGATATTTAATCTGTTATGTCGTGTCATCTGTGGATATTAAGGCTGTATTTGACGCGTGAACATCTGGAAATCTCAATGTTTCTAGGAGGACGAAAACAATGTTCCGCGCTCACCGATGGGAACGTGACAGCGGGTTAGAGGTATACGAGGCCACCGTTTATTTCTAGAATCTAGAAATTCCTAAAACTTTTCTGCTCTCTGTATCCTTCCCCGAAGTTCACAATATGGTTTCGGTTTATATAGATGCTCCATATTGTTTATCCTCCTCACTAAATCAAGAATTGTTTCTTCAATCCAATCGTTTTGGAGTTTGGGTATAATATTGAATTTCCATCTATATTTACATGCAAAATTGTTATTGCTGATCAACCATAATCTTTCTATAACACATTCATGGAGTACAATGCATCAATTAAAGATTTACAGGCGCCCCCTCTTATGACCAAGTGTGCTTCTGCTGGAATTTCACGGATTAGAGTTGGAGCGAGGTCAAAGCATTCGACAACTATTAGGGCATTTCAGTGTCGAAACATTTCCTACTCCTCCTCCTCTTCTTCTTCGTTATATGATGTTCTCTGTGTCTCTCCTGACGTGAGTGCGCGAGATATAAAGAGCGCATATCGTCGGATGGCTCTGAAATACCATACTGACGTCTGCCCTGCTGCAGAGAAAGAAGGGTGTAGCAGATTGTTTCTTCAAGTTCAGGAGGCTTATGAGACTCTGTCGGATCCTCTCCTCCGCCAGGATTACGATTGGAGACTGCAGAGCATGTTCACAGTAGGCGAGAATGAAGGCAGATTAGGGAGTAGTCATGTGTGGGAAGCTCAGCTGATGGAGTTGATTAGAAGGGGATCAGGAAATGACTCGTCATGGGGTAGCAGAATGAGAAGACGAAACCAACATGGGGCTTATGCTTGCTGATGATCAAATCCTGATTACAATGGGTTATCGAGAGTTTTCTGTAAGTTGGATTGTAAAAAAGGCCTATTTGGGCCTTCTAGATGTGTAAACATAAACAAAATTTGTGGGTGGTGTTTTAATTCTACGTTGGTGGATGTTTCAGAAACACCATTGTCACGTACGGGCAGGACATTTAGGTACTCAGAGCCGATCCACATATTGAATCATTTTCTGTTAATTCCATTCGTTATAATATATATTATAACTAGCAATTGAATCCACAGGTTTAATGGACGTGTGCCCTGATTACAGTAAAATTTTGTTAAGGGTATGAATTTTTCATATTTAAAATTCTGAAATGTAGAAGATTTGTGGATATAAATTATTACAAGCCTTCAATTTCTAAATTTTATCGAAATGGTGTTGCCTATAATCCATGACAAATTCAATACCTTCATTGTACTCTTGCAGACTTACGACTTATATGTTGTGAATGCGTAAGCTTTCTCCCAGACACATTACTTTACGGCACTCATTAGATTTAAATAAGTATCTTTACTTAATACAGAATTTTATCAGTACAAGTGACAATCTACGGATTTACATAAAATGTTGACAATTTGCCACGTAAACATTTACTGGGCTAGTATGGTATTTATTGCTCAGAGGATGTTTAATTACGTTGTAGTCTTCACGGCTGCAACAATATTGTTGTACGATTCATTTCTTTTTCTTTCAAGAGAATGAATGTTTGAATCTTTTTAGATAACAATAATGTGTCGACATAGATAAATTATCAGATTTATTCTTTCATAGTTAGTTGGAATCTTTGTTCCGTGGCAAGAAATTATTCTTTTTTCTAAGATAAGAGAAAGATTTTTTTATTGTTTTAACATTGTTGTTTTTCCTTGTTGTGATTGATTTTCAAATTTTTTTCTTGTTGTCACACTCTGACCATCTTCACGTTGAAAGAATTTAGCTGATGCTTTTTCTCTCCCATGCTCTCTTCTTTTGCAAACCAAGAGAAGCCACACTCCATTTCAGCTTCTCTACCAGTACTGGTTTAGTAAACATATCTGCATAGTTTTTAGGTGTATGAACCTTTTCAAGGGTTACTCCACCTCCATCAATAACCCGTCTTACAAAATGGTACTTAATTTCAATATGCTTGGTCCTTTTGTGATAAGCTGGATTTTTGGCCAAATGGATAGCACTTTGACTATCACAAAATATAATCACTTTGTCCTGCACTTTTCCAAGCTCACCCAAAAGACCCTTCAACCAAATTGCCTCTTTACATGCATGTGAGACAGCCATATACTCAACCTCAGTTGTGGATAAAGCAACTGTTTCTTGAAGCTTTGACATCCAACTAATAGCTCCACCTGCAAGAGTAAAGACATATCCTGAAGTGGATCTCCTTTTTTCCAAATCACCTGCAAAATCTGAATCAACATAACCACATACTGAATCACTACAACCATTATAGGTGATACAATAATCACTTGTGCCTCTAAGATACCGAAGCACCCATTTCACTGCTGCCCAGTGCTCTTTTCCTGGATTTGCCATGTATCTACTGACAACACCAACTGCATGTGAAATATCTGGTCTCGTACATACCATCGCATACATTAAACTTCCTACTACATTAGCATATGGTACACGAGACATATAATCCTTTTCTTCATTATTACTAGGACATAAACTTGAATAAAGCTTAAAATGGGAAGCTAAAGGGATATTTATTGGTTTCACATTTTGCATACCGAATCTTGTGAGGATTTTCTCCACATATTTCTTTTGTGATAACCAAAGCTTACCATGTTCCCTGTCTCTATGTATTTCAATGCCCAAAATTTGTTTTGCTGCTCCTCGATCCTTCATATCAAATGTCTTAGCCAACTGAGCCTTCAACTTATTAATTTCAACCATGCTTTTGCTTGTTACAAGCATATCATCAACATATAACACCAAGATAATGAATAAACCATTTTCCAAACTTTTAAAGTAAAGACAATGGTCATACTCACTTCTTGTGAAGTTTTGGCTCACCATGAAGGAATCAAACTTCTTGTACCATTGCCTAGGTGATTGCTTCAGGCCATACAATGACTTCTTGAGTTTGCAAACAAATTTCTTGTTGTGATCTTGAACAAACCCTTCTGGTTGTTCCATATATATCTCCTCATCCAAATCTCCATGTAAAAATGTTGTTTTAACATCTAGTTGTTCCAACTCAAGATCAAGTAATGCAACTAATGCAAAACAACCCGAATAGAAATAAGCTTAACAACTGATGAAAAAATTTCATGAAAATCAATACCTTCCTTTTGAGAATATCCTTTTGCTACCAGTCTTGCCTTGTACCTTTCATTTTTATCATCAACACCCTTCTTCAGTTTGTAGACCCATTTGCAACCAACAACTTTCCTACCCTTTGGAAGTTCTACCAAGTCCCATGTTTTATTCTTCTCCAAGGAATTGATTTCTTCTTTCATTGCTATTTTCTATTTAGCATTTTCAGTGCCATCCATTACTTCCTGATAACAACTTGGTTCCCCATCATTAGAAATCAATGCAACAGATGAAACAAAATCATCATACCTTTTAGGAGGATTTCTGACTCATGTAGATCTCCTTAGAGATGGTTGTGGTATTTCCACATTTTCCTATATATTTCCTACATTTATGTATCTACATCTTCATCTTCAGAAGCTTCTTCTTGCTCCCTATCTTTTGTAGATGGTTGAGTTTCCAACTGAACTTGTTGATATTGAGGTACTTGTTCCTGCTCCAAATCAACTTCTACAATGTCTGATTTTATTAGAGAAGATTCATCAAACACTACATCTCTGCTAATGATGATTTTTTGGGTAGTAGGATCCCACAATCTATATCCCTTAATTCCATCACCATAACCAACAAAAATGTATTTCTTAGATTTGGGGTCTAATTTAGAACGCTGATCCTTTGAAATAAGAGCATATACATCACAACCAAAAAATTTCAGATTTGAATAATTACATGAATGACCTGTCCATACCTCTTCAGGAATCTTACAATCTATTACAACTGATGGTGATCGATTTATCAGATAGCATGTTGTATTAACTGCTTCTGCCCACGACTCTTGCTCCAACTTGGCATTACTAAGCATGCTCCTTGCTCTTTCTAGAAGAGTCATGTTCATGCATTCAGCAACACCATTTTGCTGAGGAGTGTAAACTGTGGTTTTATGCCTTTCGATCCCAGCTTCCTTACAATAATTTTCAAACTCCAATGATGTGAACTTGCCTCCATTATCTGTTCTTAAACATTTGATTGATCTACCAGTATTCTTTTCAACCAAAGCTCTAAACTGCTTGAATACACCAAACACATCAGCTTTACTCTTAAGAATATAGACCCACACCTTTCTAGAGTAATCATCTATAAATGTCACAAAATATGAAGCTCCTCCAAAAGAAACTATAGGGGATGGTCCCCAAACATCTGAATGAATATAGTCTAGAACACCCTTACTTGTATGACTACCTGATTTAAACTTTTGTCTACACTGCTTTCCAAAGACACAATGCTTGCAAAAATTCAAATTCAAAGACTTTAAATTTGGAAGTAACTTACGGTTTACCAATACCTTCAGCCCTTTCTCACTCATATGACCCAAATGTTGATGCCATAAATGAGTAGAATCATCTGTTTCCTTAGATACCACCGTTGCTTCATTTATCTCAGTATTCCCATTTAGCCTATAAAGGTTTCTAACTTTTGTAGCCTTCATGACCACCAAAACTCCTGTTGACACTTTCAACACTCCACCTTGACAAGAAAATTTATAACCACCAGAATCTAAAACTCCTAAAGAAATTAAATTCCTTTTAAGTTCTGGTACATGTCTTACCTTTGTTAATGTTTTTACACCACTGTCAAACATTTTAATCTTAATGCTCCCAATCCTAATAGTCTTACATGAAACATTGTTTCCCACAAGAACAACACTGCCATCAATAGCTTGGTAAGTAGAAAACCAATTCCTATGTGGACACATATGATTTGAAGCACCAGAATCTAATAACCAATCCTCATCACGGTGTGAAAAACCATAAATAGATAATACCTCATCGACCATACCTAAACTTGTCTCAACCGGATTTGCTTCCTTTTTGGAGTCATCGTTCTCTTCTTTCCTCGTCCAACAATATTTCTTGAGATGCCCAGATTTATTACAATACCAACATTTTCCCTTACCCTTTCTGCCTTTTGACTTAGATCTGGATGTTCCTCTCGAATTCTCCCCTTTTTTTGTGAATCGACCTCTAGCCACCATTGCTTCCGATGTGGAGGTTTCTGTATTAGACTTCCTGCGCACCTCTTCAGACAACAAAGCTCCCACAACAGAATCAAATTCAAGGGTGTCAGTTGTGCTAGAGCTAATAGAAGTGACTAAGTGATTCCAGGATTCGGGCAATGAACACAAAAGAGTAATTGCCTTGTCTTCATCTTCAATATTTACACCCATACTAGCTAATTGACAAATAAGAGTATTGAAAACATTTAAATGATCAGCAATTTTTATACCTTCCTTCATTTGCAAACTATACAATTGCCTCTTCAAGTAGATCCGGTTTGTCAAGGATTTTGTCATATAAAGACTCTCCATTTTGCTCCATAAGCCTGCAGCCGTACTTTCTCCAACAATATTAAAAAGAACCTCATCAGCCAAACACAAATGAATTGTGCTAAGAGCTCTCATATCCAGATCTTCCCAGTCCTCATCAGACATATCTGCAGGTTTCTTTGATTTTCCTACCAATGCCTTATGCAAACCTTGCTGCACTAACAAATCACGCATTTTGAGTTTCCAAAGCTCAAAATTATTCTTTCCATTATATTTCTCCACCTCAAATCTTGTATTTGAAACCTTTGCCATTTGATGCTGCAGAATCAACACCAAATTCTAACATAGTTGCTGCAAAAAAAATGCTCTGATACCACTTGTTATAAATGTGGAAGCTTTAACCTAGAAACATTAAATTTACAGCACAAATTAGATGCAAAGAAGTAACGAGAAAAAATAAAGAAGAATAATAGAACAAATGAAAATACACAGATTTACGTGGTAAAACCTTGACAATTTGCCAAGGAAACATCCACGGGGCAAGTATTGGTAATCTTATTGCTCAGAGGAAAAACAATTACATCTACAATCTTCACGGCTGCAGCAATATTGCTGTACAATTCACTTTTTTTCCTTCAAGAGAACAAATATTTATAACCTCTTGAAGATAACAATAATTTCTCAACATAGAATAAAAAATCAGATTTATTCTTTCAAAGATAATTGAAATCTTTCTTCCGAAAGCAAAAAACTTTTCTTTTTTCTAAAATAAGAGAAAGATTGTTTTATTGTTTTAACAATCTTGTTTTTTCCTTGTTTGTGATTGATTTTCACAATCTTTTTCTTTTTGTCACAATCCAACAGTATGTTTCCCTTAAGCAGGAATGTGTAAAGTAGATTTCTTCCACAAGACACACTACTCCACGCCCACCTCATTCTCACAAAATTTAAATACACCATCTTTACTTATATACGAGAATTTTTATCATGTATGCCAAGTACGACAATCTTAAGGATGCACAAAAAATGTTAGACAAAATGTCTCACCTAAACGCAGTTTAATGGACTACAATGATATTAAGACACGTGCACGATGGATGTTTGAATCAAGCGTTGTAGCTCTTTCATCAGATGCGGGAACAAAATGTGGTTGCATCGACTACATTGCTTTCAGGATATGTTCAGAATGGGCTATGTAATGAATGTTTGAATCTTTTTAGATAAATGCAATTTATAGGTGTCAAGTCAAATTTAGATAAATTTGATCACATTGGCTAGTTTTCTCTCTGCATACGTTAGCTTGGAAGCACTGGAACGTGGCAAGGAAATTAATGGACAAATAATTATAAGCTATTAATGAGAAGAGATTTCCATAATCCATTAAAATTGTTGATAATAAATGTTTCTAGATTAGATCGTTTTCAAATTTTTACATCAATGTTTTGAATCACACTCTGTGATCCATCATCAAGATGAAAGAAGAGAGCAGGATGATTTTTCTCTCCTCATGCTCTCTTCTTTCAACCTAATGATAGATCGCGGAGTGTGATTTGAAACGATGATGCAAAAATTTAAACACAACCTAATCCAAAAACATTTATTGTCAATAATTATAAGCTATTATCAAATCGACGTCTTTGTGAAAAATGGGCTTACATAAATGTATGGCAAATGTGGTAGCAGACAGGTGTTAGGAAGTAAGATTGTCTAGAATGTAAAAAAGTTTCTAGAATGTAAGGATTTTCTAGAATATTGAAACAGCTAGAAGTTGTTCATGAAAAGAACATTCCAGCTATAAAAGTCTCTAGATTACTAGAAGTTTCCAAGCTCCACTATAAATATGAAGTTGTTCTTGCAAACAACACTCTAGTTGTAAATTGTTGGATTGTTTGGAATACAAGTTAGACTGTTATACTTTCTACAACTGTTTTCTTTGTTTTTATGCTTTGTGTTTGCCCTGTTTTTTGTATTGTATATGACTATTATTTCATAATTATATATATTTGGGCCTATTTTTACATGGTATTAGAGCTAGAAAAAATATTGCTAGAGGGATTTGCTGGAGGAAAATATATTGTTGGAAGTGGTTTGTTTGTAGGGCTGATCTATTATTGGAGTGATATTTGGTTGCAGGGCTATTATATTGTTGGAGTAATATTTGTTTGAAGACTGATTTTATTTTGTGGCTAACATGGGCTCTTCAAATGAAGTTTTGCCTATCTTTGATGGAAGTGGTTTTGTAGATTGGAAGATTGCAGTCAAGAATGCTTTGAGAGAAAAGGCTCTATGGAGGATAGTGAATAAGGAAATTGGAGAACCCCAAATTGACAGAGAAAAGGAGTTGTGGAAATGCAAGTTGGAACAAGCAAGAGGTATTATTGGTAAAGCTTTGAGCCCCAATCTAAATAGAAGATTTGTTGATGTTGATAATCCAATAGAGTTATGGGGGAATTTAAAAAAAGATTATAAAGATGTAGATATTGCTAGCATGTTTAGTATAGAAGAAAAATTGGTGAATTTAGATCCATCTGATTTTGAAAAAATGATTGATTACTTCAATAAAGTTACATTTTTAAATGCTTAGTTGAAAAAAATAGGTGTTGAATATGCAAAAAAATATTTTCAGTTGATTGCAATGGTTGAAAGTAAGCTTCCCCGGCCATACAAGGTATTTAAGGAATCAAGGAAAAGGGTTCTTCAACTAAATTCCAATACCCCCCAACAGACTTTTGATTAATTTTATAAGTCAGTTTTAGATGAAGAAGTTCAACTTATTAAGAAGGATATATTAAGAAGAATCATGTATATGCAACTAAAAGTAAATTTTCTAAAAAATTTGATGAAAAAAAGAATTGGAAAAATAAGTCTAGAAATGATGATGGCTCTAACCACTTTTCTAGAAATGATGTTGCAGAAAACAAGTTGGAAGAAAACCCATTATTTGCAGGTATTGTGGAGGTGAGAATCACATTGATAAATTTTGTTTGAAGAAGAGGGACAATGAAAGGAAACAATATAAGCCTAACCAAGAAAGGTTTAATGATGACAAGATGGATAAAAATAGCTTTCTGGTTGTGTCCTTTCAAAAGCAAGGAAAAGGTAAATCCACTGTTATAGGGGGTTATTTTGCTTCATATTTTAATAAATAATGGATTCTAGATTTAGGAACATCTTATCACGTGACTGGAGATAGATCTTTGTTTATTGATTTTTATTTAGGGAAGAATTTTGATCAAGAAATTACTATTGGCAATAAAATGAAACTTTCAGTTTTGGGAATAGGGACTGTTAATGTAACAAATGGGTCTTTGAAAAATGCTTTACTGGTTGAAGAATTAGGGGTAAATCTTATTTCATTATATAAAATAGTTCAAGCTGGAAATGAGTTTGTTGTCAGTACTGATCAAGTTATTGTTAGAGATTAAAAAGACCCAAGCAGTATAATTGTTATTGGTAGAGTTGATCATGAAGATAGTTTATTTAAATTTGTGGGGTTTGTTGATAATAAATACACTCTCTCTCATGCTTTCGTTGCTCAGACTGATTATATGTCAAAACTTTGGCATGCCAGACTTGGACATATAAATTATAGAAAATTACAAAACATGATTAAAATGGATATGGTTAAAGGATTAACAAAAATTTCAGCTTCTGAAGGTGTTTGTGAAGGATTTGTGTTAGGGAAACATCATCGAGATCCTTTTGATTCAGATAAAGCATGGAGAGCTAATTATTTGTTGCGACTCATTCATAGTAATTTATGTGAACCATGCTATACTTCACTCTCAGGTGCTAGGTACCTTCTCACTTTTATTGATGATTACAGTAGGAGAGTATGGGTTTATTTTCTTGAAAGGAAAAATGAAGTATTTGAAGTTTTTCAAAAGTTTAAGGCATTAGTTGAAAATCAGACTGGGAAAAGAATTAAATGCTTAAGGACGGATAATGGGGGTGAATATTGTAATTATGCATTTGAATCATTTTGTGAAAGTTGTGGCATTAAAGTGAAAAGAACAACTCCATATACCCCTCAACAAAATGGAGTTGTTGAACGAATGAATAGAACTCTTCTAGAAATGGCTCATTGTATATTGCATTTTAAAAGCTTGCATAATAAATTTTGGGATTTGGCTATCTCTTGTGCCACACATATTGTGAATATAATTCCTACTAAAGCCCTTAAATATGTTACTCCTGAAGAAGCATGGAGTGGAAGAAAGCCTCATGTTGGATATTTTAAAGTGTTTGGATGTCTTGCTTGGGCACACATTCCTAATGAAAAGAGAAAAAAGTTAGAACCAAAAAGTCATAAGTGTTTGTTTATGGGTTATAGTGAAGAATCAAAGGCTTACATGTTATATGATTTGGCAACAAAAAGGATTTTTGTTAGTAGAGATGTAAAGTTTGATGAAGAATCACAACTTATACCCACTTCTCATTCTACAACAGCAAATGATTCCAACCTTTCAGATATTTTACAAGGAAATATTGATGAGGATGAGTTGTGTAGTTCTACAAATGATGACAATACCATTGAAAATGAAACAACTAATGTTTATAACTAGCCATTTTCTGCAGGTAGTGATGATGAAGAAGATGACTTTTCAGCTAGAAAAAAGACAAGGAGTGTTGAAGAAATATACAAGCAAGGCTCAAAGATCCAAGGAAGGAATGGTAGTGCTCTCATGGCCAAAGTATTGCAAATTAATGACCCAAAATCATATGAGGAAGCTAGAGGGAAAAAAGAATGGGATCAAGCTATGAAAGAAGAATATGATTTAGACTAGGGCGGTGATATAGATGATCAAAAATCTATTGGAGGCTATGATTTTCATCTTGGATCAAGTCCTATTATACGGAGTAGCAAAAAGAAAACAACTACATCATTGTCTTCTTGTGGGGTAGAATATAGAGCAACAAAAGACGCAGGAAAGGAAGCAATTTGGATTCGAAAGGTGAACATTAAGGGGGGATAGTGTTATAATGTTCTCCTCTCCTTTGTATCTTTTTGTAATATTCTATCCAATCTTAAGGGGGGATGTTAGGAAGTAAGATTGTTTAGAATGTAAGAATTTTCCAGAATATTGAAATGGCTAGAAGTTATTCATAAAAAGAACATTCTAGCTATAGAAGTCTCTAGATTACTAGAAGTTTCCAAGCTCCACTATAACTATGAATTTGTTCATTGCAAATAGCACTGCAGTTGTAAATTGTTGGATTGTTTGGAATACAAGTTAGACTGGTATTCTTTCTACAACTATTTTCTTTTTTTTTTTATGCTCTGTTTTGCCCTATTTTTTGTATTGTTTAAGACTATTATTTCATAATTATATTTATTTGGGCCCATTTTTACAACAAGAAGCACACAAAAAGTTTCAAATGCAAAATTCTTAGCCCAAATGTGATCTCGTTCAATGTTAGGATTTCCATGGTCAACACTCAGATAAGAATAGTGGATGGTATCATAACAAAGTCAAAACTGTATTGGAAAGTAGGGCAATGGGTTTTTACACCTGATGAAAAATCATGTTCAATAATTCCTATCATAGGGTGTGGAGCAAACAGGTCAATTTATTTGACTTAATGCAAACATGTCGGTATTGAAATACAGAGCAAGTGGTTACCCAATTCATAAGCTATTGGAACTTATCACGGTACTGCTGGCACTAACCCATCTTACGCTAGGGAGTATGACTACACACATTTTCACAGAAGCAATCGGGCTTGCCGTGTTTTTCAAACTAAAATATATTGGGTAATTGTACACATATTTCATTTGAGACGAGCTTGATTAGGTAATTAGATAAATATTTAGTCCAAAATGAAAGTTTGTCAAAATATTTTTACAACTGGGGTGTCCCCACGATCCAACCCAACAACCTGTATCTTGTGTACTTGGGGCGAGACTAGTCCCCTGCGGGTGGGAGTCCTACCTCTTAAACCTAGGAGTGGAATCCTTTGTTATTAGCAAAAATGTAGAATTTTACAAGCTTAAATTGATGTCTTTACTTCTTATATCTAAAGCTTGGAAAAAAGATCACATAATAGGCGACATCGAACTGGATTTCATTCTCTGAAGGGTAGATGTGTCCTATCTCTCACAATATAACTTTGATTATTTAATAGTTTTCTATGCTAGCCTCATATATCTAGAAGGCTCACTACAAGAAAATAATAAACACTACCCACATTATAGAGGCCCTTCACAAGCCCAACCTTTTTAACATAATTCCCACTTTCTATAAGAAACATTACATATAAGAAAATAAATAGATATTTTTAACAATTAAATGAAATTAGATATACTTGTTGTTAAGTCACATTTTTTATTTTATTTTGCATTATAATTGGATTAATGAAATACAAATTTATAAATCTTTTTCATGTCACATATATAGATTTATTGTAAAATGATAAGACTCCATACCACAATCATGTATCCATTATAAATTATATGGTTAGGATCTATTTGATGCTAGCCCATTTAATCTCAATCATCAATCTATTTATTTAATCTAGTGTTTCTCACCAAGGAAATGTTTATCAATGCAAGTGGTTTATTGAATTGTTGTGTTAGTTAAAATTTGATTTTTTTATTAATGTAATTAAAGTTTATTTTTTTAATTCATTGAATTTGTCGATTTAGACCATTTGCATTAGTACAAGAGAGGAGGTGCCCATTTATGACCTTGAGTCACTCTAGCTAGCTAAAAAGGTTCTTAAGATTTATCAATGAAAACAACTATTTTATGAACTTGCTAGTTCCTAGTAAAACAAGAGGTCTATAGAAAGTGAATAATGCACATTATTAATATTATTCAAAAAGTTTATTAGTTGGTTAAATTTTTTGTGTAATATTTTATAATAGAATGTTAAGTTTTTCTTTTCAATTTCATATTATTGTATCAACATTAAAAGTATATGCAATTGTTAAAAGTAGTATTTTCATTTAACACCAATTATTGTATAATTGTAATTAATTATGATGAGCCTTGAGTGTTAATTATTGAAATGTATTGATAAGTGGACAACTATTAGAAGTTAATTGTTGAAGTGATGTCATGCAAATGCACAATTACCAAGCATCTAGAAATTTGAAGCTTCAAAAAGCCATGGAGTGTCTCTCAACTTCTACTTATTTCTTTTTTTATATAATTTGTGCCTTCTACAATATTTTGGCATAATATAATTCTCTCATATTCAAGTAATAATTATAGTAGAATAATATTAATATTTGAAGGTAAAATTTACTTCTTGTTTAGTTTGTAGGTTTTCTAATTTCAATGTTTAAAACTAATATTGTATTAATGTAATCATAGGTTCTAATGAAGAACTATCCAACCATGTAGCCTTAACATAAACACACATAATTTATGTGCTATGATACTCAAAACTAATATATTATTATGAAAATCATCTTGATTCTATACACAATCAAAAATTATAATTACATCCTCAATCCTTGTTACACTAACATTACATGTTAGGACTTAGTTGTTTGAGTATTGGATGTAATATCAATACTTTTAAATTAGAGAAATCATGAAAATTAGCTTCCTTAGGCTACTCTCTCCTTTCCCTTTGTCTCTTTCTTGTTTCTCTACTATTTCCTTTGCAAATGAAAATTAGATCTCCTTTTATAATGCATCATTTGTGTACAAGGTTCTTGGTTGATCTAGATGTGAATTATTATTCTAAAACTAATATGTTCTTAAACGCAACCCTTCTAGTGACCAATAAGGCTCCTAAAATTATTAAACCTTGGGGAAAGATTCTAAACATGTATGTTACATACTATGTAGATATCACTGGAGTAATCTAGCAAACCACATTATCAAATGATCAAGGAATGAGAAACACGCATATGGACATATGTGTGATTGTTTTAGATAATTATATAATTCAAAATGAATAAAATTTGATATCATACCAAAATATTATTCCATTGGCTTGAGTGCTTGGATGAAAATTGAATAAAAATACTCAAAGGAAAATAAAATCAACTGAAGGGAAATATTTTTATTGATACAAGATAGATTGTTGGCCTAAGTGATAGAATCACCCTTCAGAATGGTAAACCAACTCGGTGCACTCTCAACACATGAATAGGCTTATGGGATAAACTCAATTTTTCTTCTCCTTCCACCTCTACTAGTCTCAAGAAAGGAACTACACCATACTATGATTTCCACTTTTATGCTTCTTACATTTATCCTCAAGTGTTCTTTCATCTTCCATTTGACTCCTCTAGAACTAATTCTCTTCCACAACTACTTTTATCTATCTATTTTCATCATTCAAAAATGTCACAATCACCACATATTCTACTATTCCATATCTACCACAAGATTATGTCATATTTCCCTTGATATCCATATTATTTTCTATTGTGGTAAAAAAATGGTACATTTTTCTATCTTCCAAACATTTTCATTTGGTTCTCTATGTTTCCAAATTTTTCTTAGAATCATACCTTAAATTACAATTTCTTCTTTGTTATCATACATATTCCCATTACCATTTGTACTTTTGTAACTTCTTCTACATTGCTCTTTACTTTTGGACTTCTATATTATCTCACCATATTTCTTTCTTCTACACATTCATCTATTATTACTTCAACTATCTAGTCTATTTTCTAGACTTTGTCACCTATATTTGACTTAATCTTCACATTCTTCAAATTCTACCTTTCCAAGTTTCATCAACTTTCCACTCATTTTCTTCATTTATTTTGAGTGACTGTATCAACAACACCATCTTTTTTTCTAGTATCAACACTAGGCTATTGTTTTTTTCCTTAATTCTTCTTTCCTCACCTTATTAATAATTGCTCACCCTTTTCTCTAAAGTTAAATGATAATATCTCTAATCCTACTTATGCCCACATATACTCACTTCTCTCCTATTCAACACATGAATAGTCTTATAGGATAAACTCAATTTTGCTTCTCCTTCCAACTCTACTAGTCTCAAGCTTGGAACTATGACATACTCTAAGTTCCACTTTATTCTTACACCTATATTTATCCTCAATTATTCTTTCATCCTCCATTTGACTCCTCTAGAACTAATTATCTTCCACCAATCTAATTCAATTCTTGTACTATTCCTATATTTTATAGATCCATACTATTTACTATTGTTGCAAACACAACTACTTAAAGATATCAAGTTTCCACAATCCATCATGTAGTTGAGTATAATTTCCACAACTCCCATTTTTCGTTTATCTTGTTTTCTTTGTGTCAATGTCTTTCCCTTTTTTTTTGGTTCATGTTTTTTCCCTCTCTCTATTTTTGAATTTTATTATTTAGCCTCTTGTGCTACCTTGTTAGTATTGTTTTCTTTTATAGTATTCTTTTAAATTAATTTTCAATTCGGTTTGCATTGGTTTCTTTTTAAAGTCTTTATTTTATTTTATTAATTATTGTGGTTGTTGGGCTTCCTTTTTCTCTAAATTTTGTTTAGTTTATAAAATTTGTAGTTTGTAAATTGTATTCATTTCTTTCGATATATTGCTAATCTATCTTTGTGTTTTTAGGTGGGCTTTAGTTTCATTCTCATTTTCTCCTTTTAGTCAATTTTTAGGATTTTGTAATTAAAAATCTCTTTGTTTATTACCATCAATTTTTGAATTTATTGTCTAATTTCATTCTTTAGATTTTTAATTATTTTGGCCCTTTTTAATTTTTAGTTTTTTTTAATTTGCTTTTGTCTTCTTTTTTGTGTCTTTTGGTTATTGGCTTCTTTTTAGGAGCTTTGCTTTCTCCTTTAATCTTTTATTTCTTTTATTATTATTATTATATTTTTCAATTTTTGGTCTAGTATTTCTCTCTTGGTTTATTTTAACCTCCTTTATTTTACTTTTTAGCTTAATTTCATTTTGGTCCTTCCTCTTCAATTTTTTTCTTAGGGATTTTAGGTTGGATTTTGTTTTCTCTTCTCTTATTCTTGTTTTTTTTTTTTTCCAATCTCTTTACCCAACCTCAAACTGTGTTCCTCCATATGTGTTCCCCAACTCTATATTTTTAGCTCTTGTTGATTTGCAACTATTCATTTCTTCTCCTTTAGCTCTCTCTCATCTTGATGATAGATCATGTAGTGTGATTTGAAACGTTGATAAAAAAATGACGACACAATCAAATCCAAAAATTATACTTATCTACAACTACTTCTATCTATCCATTGCCATCCTTCAATAATATCACAATCACCACATATTCTATTATTCCATATCTACCACAAGATTATATCCCATATTTCCCTTGATATCCATCTTCTTTGCTATTGTGGTAAAAACCAATACATTTTTCTCTCTTCCAAACACTTTCATTTGGTTCTCTATCACTATTTCCAAATTATTCATATAATCATATCTTAAATTACAATTCCTTCTTTGTTATCATGCATCTTCCCATTACCTTTTGTACTTTTGTAATTTCTACATTGCTCTTTACTTTTGAACTTCTATATTATATCACCGTATTTCTTTCTTCTACGCATTCATCTATTATTACTTTAACTATCTAGCCTATTTTCTATACTTTATCACCTATCTTTAACTTAATCTTCACATTATTCACATTCTACCTTTTCAAGTTTTATCAACTTTCTGCTCATTTTTTTCAATTATTTTGAGTGACTGTGTCAACAACACCATCTCTTTATCTACTATCAACTCTAGGTGATTGTTGTTATTTCCACAATTCTAACTTTCCTCACCTTAAAATAATTGTTCACCCTTTTCTCTAACTAAATTATAATATCTCTAATCCTATTTACACCCACATATACACACTTCCCTCCATTTTTTTTTTTTTTTAATCTATATTCACTTAAAAAATATTGATGCCAAACATATTAACCTCATATTACTTCCAACAAATTTTAATATAAATTATTTGATTCATCCACATTTCCTTCACTTAAAACTTCCTCATTTACACATTTATAAAATGTTTACTAAAGCATAAATCTATATTTACCATTCCAAAACTCATTTGTTATTCTAACTAAATCATGTCTCCTCGCTTGATCACATCCAACTATTCATATTAATTCCTACCCACTTACTTTCCTTACCTCTTAAAACAATCATATCCCATTCCCAACATTAAATCTAAATTATTGCGATCATATGTGTAACTCTAACCTCAATTACCTCTATATGTCGTTGAGAAGTTGACAACGGTTGTCTCACCTACCACAAACGAAGTTCTGGATATTTAATCCGTCATGTCGTGTCATCTGTGGAAACTAAAGCTGTATTTGACGCGTGAAGAAATCCAGGAGCAGGGGAACAAATCAATTGAAATCTCGAAAGCTCAATGTTTCTAGAAGGATGGAAACAATGTACCGCGCACACCGATGGGATGTGACGGCGGGGTACAGGTATACAAGCCCCCCGTTTATTTCTAGAATGGATAAATTTCGACGACTTTTATGCACTTCGTATCCTTCTCCGAAACCCCCAATTTGGTTTCCGACTATATAAATTCTCCAAATTGTTTATCCTCCTCACTAAACCAAGACTTGTTTCTTCAATCCAATCTATTTGGAGTTTGGGTACAATATAGGCAAAATTGTTATTGCTGATCAATCATAAGCTTTCTACAACAGATTCATGGAGTACAGTGCATCAATTAAAGGTTTACAGGCACCCCCTCTTATGACCAAGTGTGCTTCTGCTGGAATTTCCCGGGTTAGAATTGGAACAAGGACAAAGCGTTCGACAGCTATTAGGGCATTTCAATCTCGGAACGTTTCCTCGTCTTCTTCTTCTTCATTGTATGATGTTCTCTGTGTCTCCCCTGGCGTGAGTGCGCGTGATATAAAGAGCGCATATCGTCGGATGGCTCTGAAATACCATCCTGACGTCTGCCCTGCTGTAGAGAAAGAAGAGTGTAGCAGATTGTTTCTTCAAGTTCAGGAGGCTTATGAGACTCTGTCGGATCCTCTCCTCCGCCAAGATTACGACTGGAGACTGCAGAACATGTTCACAGTAGGGGAGTTCGAAGGCAGATTAGGGAGTAGTCATGTGTGGGAAGCTCAGCTGATGGAGTTGATTAGAAGAGGAGCAGGAAATAACTCGTCATGGGGTAGCAGAATGAGAAGACGAAACCAAGAGAGGGTTTATTCTTGCTGATGATGAAATTGTGATTATAGTAGGTTATTGAGAGTTCGCTGTAAATTGGATTGTTAATAGGGCATTTGTGCGTCTTCTAGTCTTGTAAATATAAACAAAAACTGTACGCGGTTTTTTAATTTTGCTCCGATGGATGTTTTAGAAATAGCGTTGTCACATACGCGCAGGACTATTACGTTCTCACTGCTGATCAACACATTAAATCATTTTCTGTTATTTTCATTCGTTATAATGCGATTTATATCTAAATCATGTTCAAGGCTTCAATTTCTAAATTTAAAATTGGATCCCAGATCAGAGTAATTTAGACAAGGGGTATGCAAACTAACGATTTATTGAAATGGAGTTGCCTCTAAGCTATGGCAAAGTCGATGCCTTCATTGTACCCTCACAGACTTACCACGTATGTTTCCCTTCTGCAGGGATGCGTAAAGCAGAGTCCTTGTACAAGACAAACTACTCCACACCCAGCTCATTCTCACAGAATGTATACGGCGTCTTTACTTACATTACCAGAATTATTATCATGTTGGCATATACGCCAATCTTAAGGATGCATAGAAAATGTTTGACAAAATGTCTATCCTAAACGCAGTTTCATGGACTGTAGTGATATTAGGACACGCGCGTGATGGATGTTTGAATCAAGCGCTGCAGCTCTTTCATCAGATGCCGGAACAAAATGTGGGATATGTTCAGAATGGGCTATGTAATGAATGTTTGAACCGTTTTAGATCAATGCAGCTTACAGTTGTGAAGCCAAATTTGATGACTTTGGCAAGTTTTCTTTTTGCTTATGTTAGAATGGAAGCACTGGAACGTGGCAAGGAAATTCATGGACAAATAATTAGAAGCGCATATCAATTCGACGTCTTTGTGGGAAATGGGCTTTACAGAAATGTATGGCAAATGCGTTAGCATTGAGGAAGCACGTAAAATGTTTGACAAAATGCTTACCCCAATTTTGATCTCGTTCAATGTTAGGATTGGCATGGTCAACAGTCACATAAAAACAGTGGATGGTGTCATAACAAAGTCAAGTCTACATTACAAAGCAGGGCAGTGGGTTTTTACACCTGATGGAAAGCATGTTCAAGAAACCCTATCATTCAAAATCTATGGGAGGGGCAAGTTTTAGGGTGTGGAATAAGCAGCTCAATTTACTGGACTTAAACGCAAACATGTCGGTATTGAAATACAGAGCAGGGGGTTACCCAATTCATAAGCTATTGTACCTTATCATGGTACTACTGGCAATAACGAATATTACACCAGGGAGTATAGCTGCACGCATTTTCACAGAAGCAATCGGGCTTGCTGTGCTTTTCAAACCAGACCACACAAAAACTAAAATATATTGGGTAATTGTACAAATATTTCATCTCATGAAAGCTCGTCAGGGGATTTTCTCATCTATTACCTAAGTGCACAAATATTTCATCCAAAATGAAAGTTTGTCGAAAGATTTTTTCATTTGTTATTTACCAAAAACAGAGTCAATAGTTGGCAAGCTTATATTTGCGATTTTACCTCTTATATCTGAAGCTTGGCATAATTGATGATATAAGAGGCCACAGTGAACTGGAATTCATCCTGTAGAGGGTAGATGTGTTCGGCATACGGCGAATTCACCGTTAGCAAAGGATAAGCACTGCCCACATTTTATAGGTTCTTTACAAACCCAATCACGTCTTTTAACATAATCTCTATTTTCTATAAGAAACATCATATATAGAGATATTTTTTACAATCAAATAAAATTAGATATGCTTATTGCCCACAAATCAAATATTTAATTTAATTTTAAATTATAATTGAATTAATAAAAAAAACAACTTATAAATCAACCAAATATAGATTTATTGTAAAATGACAAGACTCCATACCACAATCATATATCCATTATAAATTATATGGTTATGATATATTTGATGCTTGTCCATTTATTCTCAACCATCAATCTATTTAGTTCATCTAGAGTTTCTCACTAAAAAATGTCTATCAATATAATTAGTCCATTGAATTTGTTGTCATTGAAGTTTGATATTTTTATTAATATAATTAAAGTTTAAGTATCTTTTTCAGTCATTGAATATGTGCATTTAGACCATTTGCAATAACACAAGGAAGGAGGTCCCCATTTATGACCTTGAGTCACTCTAGCTAGCTAAAAAATTTCTTGAGATTTATTAGTCAAAAGAACTATTTTATTGACTTACTAGTTTCTTAATAAAACAAGAGGTCTATAGAAAGTAAATAATGCATTATTAATATTGTTCAAAATAAGTTATTAGTCGGTTAGTTTTATTGTGTAATATTTTATAATACAATGTTAAATTTTGTTATTTTCAATTTATATTATAGTATTATCATTAAAAATTTATGCAATTGTTAGAAGTAGTATTTTCATTGAAAGCACATTATTGTATTATAATTAATTATAATGAGTCTAAAGTTTAATTATTGAAGTGAAGTGACAAGGTACACACAAATATTAGAAGTTAATTGTTGAATTGACACCATGCAAACACACAATTATCAAACATCTATAAATTTGAAGCTTCAAGAAGTCATGGAGTGTCTCTCAACTTCTGCTCCTTTCTCTTTTCCAAAAATTGTGCCATCTACAATTTGTGTGGTGTAGTATAATTCTCTCATATTCAAGGCACAATTCTAGGAGAAGAAGAATATTAACATTTGAAGGTAAAATTTCCTCTTTTAGTTTCTAGGTTTCTAATTTCAATATTTATTAAAAAATTAAAATATTAATGGAATCATGGACAAAGGTTCTAATAAAGGACTATCCAACCTTGTAGCCTTAATAGAAACACACACAATTTATGTACAATGATACCCAAAAATAATACATTCTTATGGAAATCAACTTGATTGTTTTAGATGAAATTGTAATTGAAAATGAATAAATGTGATATCATACCAAAGGATTATTCTATTGGCATGAGTTCTTGGATGTGAATTGAATAAAAAACTCAAAGTCCATAAAATCAACTAAAGGGAAATATTTTTATTGATGCAAGATGGATTGTTGGCGTAGGATGCTCCAACATCAAACACCCTAGGTAAGTAATTTGTATGAATAGTTCTAATAAATAATGGCTAAGTGATAGATTCATCCTTTAGGATGGTAAACCAACCTTAGTGCACTCTCAACACACGAATCGACTTATGGGATAAACTCAATGTTGCTTCTTGTTCCACCCCTACCAATCTCAAGCAAGGAGCTATGACTTACTCTAAGTTCCACTTTTATTCCTACACCTACATTTGTCCTCAAGTGTTCTTTCATTTTCCACGTGACTCCTCTAGAACTAATTCTCTTCCACCAATCTAATCTCTTTCTTGTAATATTTCTATATTTTGCAAGTCCATACTATTTACTATTGTCCCTAACTCTACTTCTATCTATCTATTGTCATCCTTCGAAAACATCACAATCACCACATATTCTACTATTCCATATATCTACCACAAGGTTATATGTCATATTTCCCTTGATATCTATCTTCTTTGCTATTGTGGTACAAACTAATACATTTTTCTCTTCCAAATATCTTCATATGGCTCTCTAGCAACATTTCCACTTACAATTACAACTTTTACAATTTCTTCTTTGCTACCGTACATCTTCCCATTAGCTTTTATGCTTTCATAACTTCTACATTACTCTTTACAATTTTGAACTTCTATATTTTCTCACCATATTTTTTTCTTCTACACATTCAACTATTATTACCTCAATTATCTAGTCTATTTTTTAGACTCTTCACCTATCTTTGACTTAATCTTCAAATTATTCACAATCCACCTTTTCAAGCCTCATCAACTTTCCACTCATATTTTCCATTTATTTTGAGTGATGTATCAATCACAACATCTCTTTATCTACTATCAACTCTAGGCCATTATTGTTACCACAATTCTAACTTTGTTCACCTTAAAATAATTACTCACCTTTTTCTCTAGCTAAACTATAATATCCCCAATCTTGCTTACACCCACATATACTCATTTTTCTCCAATTATATATTTTTTTATCTATATTCACTACTAAAAATATTGATGCCAAACATATTAACCTCATATTTATCTTCAAATCAATTCCAATATAAATTATTTGATTCATCCACATTTCCTCATTTACAAATTTGTAGAATTTCCTCTAAAACATAACTCTATATTTACTATTCCAGATTCAACTTTCGTGCTCACATTTGTTATTCTCACTAAATCATGTCTCCTTACTTAATCACATCCAACTATTGGTACTATCTCCTACCCACTTAGCTCTTTAAAACAACCATATCCCCATTCCCAACATTAAATATAAATTATTGTTACCATATGTATAGCTCTAACCTCAATTACCTCTATATTGTCATTCTTCATTTATGTGGTTGAGCAATTGAACAACGCTTGTCGGGCCCACGAAAAACGGAATTTCTGGAAATTTAATCCGCGATGTTGTCTCATATGTGGTTATTAAACCTGTATTTGACGCGTGAAGAAATCCAGGAATGGGGGAAAAACATCAATCGAATATCTGGAAAGCGTCCAGCTCAATGTTTTTAAGAGGATGAAAACAATGTCCCGCGCACCCCGATGGGACGTGACGGTGCGGTAGAGGTAGACAGGCCA
Organism: Sequoia sempervirens; assembly: GCA_007258455.2. Lineage (NCBI taxonomy): Eukaryota > Viridiplantae > Streptophyta > Pinopsida > Cupressales > Cupressaceae > Sequoia > Sequoia sempervirens. Next base: position 16,232 of record VDFB02322265.1, on the reverse strand, counting down.
CCGTTTCTTTCTAGAATCCAGAAATTCCTACGACTTTATGCACTTCGTATCCTTCTCCGAAACCCTTAATTTGGTTTCTGTCTATAAAGTTCTCCAAATTGTTTATCCTCCTCACTAAACCAAGTCTTAGTTTCTTTAATCCAATCCATTTGGAGTCTGGGTATAGTATTGAATTTCCATCGATATTTACAGGAAAAATTGTAATTGGTGATCGATCATTAGCTTTCTATAACAGATCCATGGAGTACAGTGCATCAATTAAAGGTTTACAGGCGCCCCGTCTTATGACCAACTGTGCTTCTGCTAGAATTTCATGGGTTAGAATTGGAGCGAGACCAAAGCATTCGACAACTATTAGGGCATTTCAATCTCGAAAAGTTTCCCCTTCTTCTTCATTGTATGATGTTCTCTCTGTCTCTCCTGATGTGAGTGAGCGTGATATAAAGAGCGCATACCGTCGAATGGCTCTTAAATATCATCCTGACGTCTGCCCGGCTGCAGAGAAAGAGGAGTGTACCAGATTGTTTCTTCAAGTTCAGGAGGCTTATGAGACTCTGTCGGATCCTCTTCTCCGCCAGGATTACGACTGGAGACTGCAGAACATGTTCACAGTAGGGGAGTTTGAAGGCAAATTAGGGAGTAGTCATTTGTGGGAAGCTCAGCTGATGGAGTTGATTAGAAGGGGATCAGGAAATAACTCGTCATGGGGTAGCAGAATGAGAAGACAGAACCAACAGGGGGCTTACGCTTGCTGATGACGAAATCGTGATTACAGTGGGGTATTGAGAACTTTCTGTAAATTGGATTGTAAAAAGGGCCTATTTGCCCTTCTAGACATGTAAATATAAACAAGAAGAACTGTGGGCGGTTTTTTAATTCTACGCCGATGGATGTTTTAGAAATACCATTGTCACATTCGCACAGGATATTTAGCTACTCACAGCTGATCCAAAATATTATTAATTTTCTGTTAATTTCATTCGTTTAATGTGATATATAACTAGCAATTGATCCATGGGTTTAATGGTCACGCCCTGATTACAGTAAAACCATGTTAAGAGTGGTGGATTTCTCATTTTTAAATTTAGAAGATAATAGAAAATTTATGTACTTTTTAATTCAATTGTTTCTAAGAGAAAAATTATTATTTTGATTTTATATTTTTTATAACAAATTTATGAAAGGCTGTGTGTGATTTATACATATTTAATTAATCAAATCTCTTACTTATTTTTATATAATCTTTTATAGAAAAAATACAGTTCTTATTGCAAAGTAGCAAAAACTAATATAAAATTCGTGTAAAAACTAAATACTTCAAGAATGATTTTCCATGCATATCATTATAACCCAACAAATTGAAGTCCACAAAGACATAAATTTCTGAAAATAATGATCATTTACCAAATTTTGTGTATTTGTAATTGACCACATAAATAGTTTGTCTTATTACCATATTAATGGTTAAAACTATAATCTTCCTAGTCAAAAGACTTGTGAAAGATTTATAGAATGCAATTTTTTTACCAAGTTTTGTTTCTATAAATGTTCTATAGGAACGTTCTCTCTTCCTTGCAAATGCCCAACCAAATATTTTTCTTATTAGATATGTCCAACCATGCATCAAGCTTCACAACCATTACCAAACTCTGTAGAATCAATTGAACAATTGTATGCAATGTTTACAAAGAAAAGAGCATGCCTACACTACATAGAATAGAGACACATGTCAATTGATAAAGTACTAGTGTTCTTAAAAGCTTTAGGATTAAGAATTGTATTTGGGGATGGAAAATGGTATTTGAGACACTCTATTAGATCTTCAAATAAAACTATGATAAAATGATTATTATTAGATACTTTGTGGATTTCAAATTCACTTATTCCATAGATATCAAAATTTACTTCTATATTGAATCCTTTTATTTAATAAGCTTTAATTGTCTAATCAGATTTATCTAAAACTTACTTATCCTGAGATATATGCAATTAAAACATGTTTAAAAAATCTGAAACTAGAGAGAAAAATTGAATAATATTAAAAGACTGTTACTTATATATACTAGAGATACAAACAAATACAACTGAACTTTGAAAAAATTGTTATTGCTACATACCAAAAAAACATTAGTGGACACATTTTCAGTTTTCTCGGGATAAAATGTCTTCGAATTGAGACGAAATCATGTTCAAGGCTCCAATTTCTAAATTTAAAATTGGATCCCAGATCAGAGTAATTTAGGTAAGGGATATGCAAACTAATAATTTATTGAAATGTTGTTGCCTATAAGCCATGGCAAAGTCGATGCCTTCATTGTATCCTGACAGACTTCACATATATTTCTCTTCTGCAGGGATGTGTAAAGTAGAGAGTCCTTGAACGGGGCAAACTACTCCGCACCCACCTCATTCTCACAGAATTTATACACCATCTCTACATACATACCAAAATTATTATCATGTATGCCAAGCATGCCAATCTTAAGTATGCACAGAAAATGTTTGACAAAATCTCTTACCTAAACGCACTTTCATGCACTGCAATTATATCAAGATATGCACACGGTGGATGTTTGAATCAAGCGCTGCAGCTCTTCCATCAGACGCCGAAACAAAATGTGGTTGAATTGACTTCATTACTTTGAGGATATGTATCTTTGAACGGTGTCATAACATAGTGAAGACTAAGTTGCAAAGCAGAGCTATGAGCTTTTACACCTGATTGAAAAACATGTTCTTGAGATTTCTTAATTAGAACTATTTTATTGAATTACCTGTTCCTAATGAAACAAGAGATCCATAGAAAGTGAATAATTCATTCTTAATATTGTTCCAAAAAGTTATTAGTTGGTTAAATTTATTGTGTAATATTTTATAATATAATGTTAAGTTTTTCTTTTCAATTTTATATTATTGTATTAGTATTAAAAGTATATGCAATTGTTAGAAGTAGTATTTTCTTTGAAAATATATTATTGTATTGTAATTAATTATGATGATTCTTACATTTTAATTATTGAAGTGAAGTGACGTCATGCAAATACACAACTATTAGAATTTTATTGTTGAAGTGATGCCATGTAGATACGCAATTGGCAAGAATTTAGAAATTTGAAGCTTCAAAAAGTCATGGAGTGTCTCTCAACTTCTACTTGTTTCTCTTTTTCTAAAATTTGCACCTTCTACAAATTTGTGGTGTAATATAATTCTCTCATATTCAAAGCACAATAGTAGAAGAATATTAATATTTGAAGGTAGACTTTCCTTTAGTTTTTAGGTTTCTAATTTTAATGTTTATTAAAAGAAATACAATATTAATGTAATCATGGATGAAGGTTCTAATAAATGACTATCCAACCATATAGTCTTAATACACACACATAATTTATGTACAATGATACTCAAAACTAATAGATTCTTCTGAAAATCAACTTGATTCTATACACAATCAACAATTATAACTACATCCTCAATCTTTGTCACAATGAAATTGTGCATGTTAGGACTTAGTTGTTTGATTACCATGTAATATCAATACTTTTAAATTAGTGTGATTCTTAGGCTACTCTTTATCTTCCTACTCTACTTTGAAATATTTAGAAATATTTGGGTCCTTGGATCTCTCCTTTCCCTTTCTTTCTTTCTTGTTTCTATACTAAAACACCAAAAAAATAGGTTATGAGAAGGGGGATCACCAAAATGATAATAGATAGACCTATTTTCCTTTATTTTATTAGGTTATGAGATCCAAATAATGAATTGATTATCAAACCTTAGGTGAATCAATCCAATATGAGAATCTTCAAATTTCCTTATGACTGAAGGACGGGGGTCAAGGTCAAACAACACTTTGGGGAGAAAAACTAAAAATAGAAAATCATTTCCAAAATTCAATCTAACACTTGAAACTTGAATCTATTAAACTCAATATTTGCAGAACCAAAAAATAGAATGCAAATTTGAGAAGGGAAGAAGCATGTGTACCAATCATCAAAAGTTGTTTTTAGAAGTTGATCTAAGACTCATTTTCCCATGGGTGAATGGGTCCAAGTACAGGGGTTTCAACAATATTTTGGGAGTCTCTCCTGCAGGTCTGTAGCTTTTGATTTGTCTAGGTTTCAGTGTCGAAAAGTCAGAAATTAGATCTATAGGTTGGATTTCGTGATTTGATGACAACTTTGACAACTTTTGCAACTTTGTAAACTTTGTAAATCTTGCTCTTCAAAAGGTATTCAAGTCTTCTTCAACCTAAATCTACAATCACACATACAAGAGAGAAAAATGTTTGTTTTTGGGTGAATACCCATTTTGGTAATCAAACCTTGAATTGAAATAATGCTTGAAAGAGGGAATGAAGAATGAACAAAGCTATGTTACCACTCAACAAACCCTTGTATGAAACCTTGATAATGGATATCTTAGGAGACCTACAACGTGCATGAAATAGTTGAATTAGATGTGGATCTTGACACTTGAATCTTGCTTGAAATGATACTTTGAATGCTTGACTTGATCATCAAACCTACATCACAATGTTAGCTCTAAAAACATGCATGATACAAGAAGACTTTGACATGATGAATAGATCTTGAATGCTACAATAAATCTCTAATATATCTACTCTTAAATGGTCTTGATTTCTTTTGAAATGCTCATAGGAGTTCTTTTAAAAATCTAGGTGACACATAGTGAAATAAACTTGTATTTATAGGTAAGTATCCTTAATTTCCCAAAATTCAAATATCACAAGCTAACATTGAATTATGGATTTGAAAACATTAAAATACTGCCAAACATATAATTTGAATTTAAATCCTAAGGTTTAGGGAGGACCCATTCGATCATGGGTGAATGGGTCCTAGGTCCCTATACTTGGAACACACATTGCTCGATATAAAGTGTTATGTTTAGGCATTAATTATTGTCGGGTTTTTCCTTCAAAAAATGTAATTTATTAGGCTCGTACATGAATTAAAGGTCTAATTAAGGCCTAATTAAGCTCAATTTAATTAAGAGGGCCCAAATAAGTGTGTAAATGTAAAGGGGTACATTTAACAACACTAAATTAACGCATTATTAAGTCCAATTTAACAAGGAGGGCCCAAACAAGTGAGAAAATGTAAAGGGATACATTTTTCCACACTACATCTACTTATCTCCTTTTTAAATGAATGAGACCTTTTTGTAGTGCATATTTTGTGTACAAGGTTCTTGGTTGTTCTAGATGTGAATTATTATTTTAAAATTAATACAATCCTGAATGAAAACCCTCTAGTGACCAATAAGGTTGCTAAAATGATTAAACCTCTAGGCAATGTTCTAAACACATGCTACATAATGCATAGATCTCGTTGGAGTCTAGTCTAGCAAACCACAATGTCAAATGATAAGAGGATGAGAAAAAACACATGGACATGCATGTGATTATATTTTAGATGAAGATGTAATTTAAAATGCAAAGAAATGTGATATCATTACCAAAGGATTTTTCCATTCACTTGAGTGTTTGGATGGAAATTGAAATAAAAACTCAAAGCAAAATAAAATTTAACTCAAGGGAAATATTTTAATTGATGCAAGATGGATTGTTTGGCCTAGGATGCTCTTGCATCAAACACCCTTGATAAATGATTTGTATGAATAATCATGACAAATAAGGGATAAGTGATAGAATCACCCTTTATGATGGTAAACCAACCTCAATGTACTATCGACACATGAATGGGCTTATGGGATAAGCTAAATGTTTCTTTTCCTTCCACCACTTCTAATATTAAGCAAGGAACTAGGAACATTCTAAGTTCCACATTTTTCCTACATCTACATTTATCCTCAAGTGTTCTTTCATCTTCCATTTGACTCTAGAACTAATTCTCTTTCACTAATCTAATCCCCTTCTTGTATTATTCCTATATTTTATAGATCCATTATATTTACTACTATCCCAATCACAACTACTTCTATCTATCTATCTATTTTCATCCTTTGAAAAGATCACAATCACCATGAATTCTACTATTCCATATCTACCACCAAATTATATGCCATATTTCCCTTGATATCCATCTTCTTCACTATTGTGGCTTTTTTCTATCTTTCAAACACTTTCATTTTGTTCTCTATCACTATTCCACTTATTCTTAGAATCACACCTTTTACAATTTCTTCTTTGCTATCCTACATCTTTTCATTACCTTTCCTACTTTGATGACTTCTTCTACACCGTTCTTTACTTTTAGACTTTTGTCTTTTGTCACCATATTTCTTTCTTCTACACATTCATCTATTATTACTTCAACTATCTATTATATTTTTGGAATCTATCACTTATCTTTGGGGTATGTGCAGGATCATCATGGAAAAAATAGGCCCTTAAGTGGCAAAAAATTCAAAAAAATCAGAGTTAGGCAACTTGACGTAAAAATTTGAATAAGTTATCTATATTATTTCAAAAATATGTAAGAATAGAATCTGTAGAAAATTGATTGTAGTTTCTAAACTACTAGGTTTATTTAAAAAAAAAAAATCTATTTGGTTAAAATTTGAAATTTCAATGCAGAGTACTTAAATTTCGTGGAAAAATAAGTAGGTGTTTGTGACCACCCTAACCACAATAAAATAATAATATTTTTATATAATATTTTAGATATAAGTAGAGGACTCATGTCCCGATGTGATGCATTTTTTTAAAAAATTTGTCCAAGTAAATAATTAATTAAATAATTTTTTATTACAACTTTTAAAAATATAAAACTCGCATGTCTAACCACCTTAACTTGGTCAAAACTTCATGAAATTTAATTTTTTTTTTTTAATCCTATATTATGTGAAGCATAGAATGTGACGCATGTTTCAGATTCAAAACATGTGATATTGTTTGAAAGCTTATATATTTTTCAATTAGCCTATCAATCAGGACTTTAGTCATAATAAACTCAAAGTAAAGCATAATTTATATTGGTGGAAATATGATAATCTCATTTAAAAACCCTTTTCATTTCATCAATTTTGGGTAAAAAGAATGTCATCAGCCACATACCCTACACATACCCATCATATCGCCACTTTTTGGGCCATCATGATCCTGCACATAACCTTTAACTTAATCTTCACATTACTCACATTCTACCTTTACAAGTTTCATCAACTTCCCACTCATATTCTTCATTTATTGTGAGTGCCTTTATCAATCAACCACACCATCCCTTTATCTACTATTAACTCTAGATTATTGTTGTTATTTCCAAAATTCTAACTTTCCTCACCATAAAGGAATTACTACTTTTCTCTAACTAAATTATAATATCACCAATTCCACTTACACCCACATATACTCACTTCTCTCCAATTATATATTTTTAATTTATATTCATTACTAAAAATATTGATACCAACCATATTAATCTCATACTTATTTTATTCACCCACATTTCCTTTTCACTTGACATTTCCTCATTTACAAATTTATAGAATGTTTTTTAAAGCATAACTCTATATTTAGCATTCCAACTTCAACTTTTGTGCCCTAATTTGTTATTCTAATTAAATTTTTTTCTCCTCACTTAATCACATCCAACTATTCATACTATCTCCTACCCACTTACTTTCCTTAGTTCTTTAAAATAATCATATATCCATTTCTAATGTTAAATCAAGTTATTGCATCAGATGTATAACTCTACCCTTCTTGTGTCATCCAAATGAAGTTCTAGATATTTAATCCATGTTGTCATGTCATCTATGGATATTAAGGATGTAATTGATGCATGGAAAAATTCACGAGTAGAGGAAAAATCAATTGAGATCTTAAAAGCTCAATGTTTCTAGAAGGATGAAAAAAATGTACCGATGGGATGTGATGGCGGGGTACAGGTATACAAGCCCACTGTTTATTTCTAGAATCAATAAATACCGATGAATTTTATGCACTTTGTATCCTTCTCCGAAACACCCAATTTGGTTTTTGTCTATATATATTCTCCAAATTGTTTATCCTCCTCACTAAACCATCACTTGTTTCTCCAGTCCAATCAATTTAGAGTTTGGGTAAAATATCTATATTTACTAGAAAAATTGTTATTGTTGGTCAATCATAAGCTTTCTACAATAGATTCATGGAGTACGGTGCATCAATTAAAGGTTTATAGGCACCCCCTCTTATGACCAAGTGTGCTTCTACTGGAATTTCCTGGGTTAGAATTGGAACAAGGCCAAAGCATTCAACATCTATTAGGGAATTTCAATCTCAAAACATTTCCACCTCTTCTTCTTCATTGTATGATGTTCTTTGTGTCTCCCCTGGCATGAGTGTGTGTGATATAAAGAGTTCACATCATCAAATGGCTCTTAACTACCATCCTAATGTCTGCCCGACTGCAGAGAAAGAAGAGTCTAGCAGGTTGTTTCTTCAACTTCAGGAGGCTTATAAGACTCTGTTAGATCCTCTCCTCTGCCTAGATTATGACTAGAGACTGCAGAACATGTTCACAGTAGGGGAGTTCAAAGGAAGATTAAGGAATAGTCATGTGTGGGAAGCTCAGTTGATGAAGTTAATTAGAAGGTGATTAGGAAATAGCTTGTCATGGGGTAGCAGAATGAGAAGACAAAAACAATAGGGGGCTTATTGTTGTTGATGATGAAATCGTGATTATAGTGAGTTATTGAGAGTTTGTTGTAAATTGGATTGTAAAAAGGGCCTATTTGGGCCTTGTAGACGTGTAAATATAAACAAAAATTGTGGGATTTTTAAAATTTTTGTGCTGATGGATGTTTCATAAATAGTGTTGTCACATATGTGCAAGACTTTTAGGTTCTCACTGCTGATCCACACATTAAATCATTTACTTTTATTTTCATTCGTTATAATGTAATATATATCTAAATCATGTTCAAGGCTTCAATTTAAAATTGGATCCCAGATCAAAGTAATTTAGATAAGGGGTATGCAAATTAATTATTTATCAAAATGGGCTTACAATCTATGGCAAAGTCAATGCCTTCATTGTACCCTCATAGACTTACCACATATGCTTCCCTTCTACAAGGATGCATAAAGCACAGAGTCCTTCCATGAGGAAAACTACTCCACACCCACCTCATTCTCATAGAATTTATATGCCATCTCTACATACACACCAGAATTGTTATCATGTAAGCCAAGTGAACCAATCAAGAATGCACATAAAATGTTTGGAAAAATGTCTCACTTAAGCACACTTTCATGGAAAAATAATTAGAAGTGGATATCAATTCGAGGTCTTTGTGGAAAATGGGTTTACAAAAATGTATGGTAAATGTGGTAGAATTGAGAAAGCATGCAAAATGTTTGACAAAATGCTAACCCAAAATGTGATCTTATTCAATGTTAGGACTACCATAGTCAACAATCAGATAAGAACATTGGATGGTGTCATGACATAGTCACAAGACTAAGCTTCAAAGTAGGACTACAGGATTTTACACCTGATGGGAAAACAAGAACTCCTACTATACAAAACCTATGGGAGGGGTAAGTTTTAGGGTGTGGAATAAGCAGGTCAATTTAGTTGACTTGAACACAAAAATGTCGCCATTGAAATACAAAGTAGGGAGCTACCCCAATTCACAAGGCTACTGGAGCTTATCACTACACTCTTGGGAGTAACCGATCTTATACTCAGGAGTATGACTACATGTCTTTTCATAGAAGCAATTAGCTTTGCTGTATTTTTCAAATTAGATCAACGGAAAACAAAAAATATAAATGTTAATTACAGAAATATCTCAGCCAAGATGAAAGCTTGTCAAAAAAATTTACCATGTATTAAATAATTATATAGATATTTCATCCAAGATAAAAGCTTGTCCAAAATATTTTCTCATTTGTTATTTAGAAAAAACATAGTCATTAGTCGACAAGCTTCTATTGACAATTTTACCTCCTATATTTGAAGCTTGGAGTAATTGATGATATAATAGGCCATAATGAACTGGACTTGATTCTCTAGAGGGTAGATATGTTCTGTTTCTCACAATATAAATATAATCACTTAATAGTTTCATATGTTGGCCTGAAACATCTAGTAGGCTCACCACAAGGAAAGGATAAACACTACACACATTAGGCATTCCTTGTGCAATTCCAACTCTACTTTTAACATAATCTTCACTTTCTATATGAAAAATAACATATGGGGATTGAGATATTTTTTTTTAGAATCAAGATATACTAACCGTTAATAAATCAAATATTTTATTTAATTTTACATTACAATTGGATCAATGAAAGAACAATCACTAGATCTATATTATATTCATGTATTAATGATAAACTGTTTGGTTAGGATCTATTTGGTTGTGGTATTTTTAATCTCCACCATCAATACAATTTATTTCATTTAGGGCTTCTAACTAATGGAATGCTTATTGGTATGAACCATAGATTTTTGGTTCCTATGGACTTCTCTAGCTCTTTTAGGGTTTTTCACCTAAAAGGAAAGAGATAGGGCCCAAAAATGCTTAGGGTTCATTCAAATTATGCTATGTGAGATGTTTTCTAAGCTAAATCAAATAAAGTAAATGCAAATTAAGTGATTTATAAATATGATTGATTATGAATGCAAAACTAAGATTTAAACTATGCTGGAAAACACATTGTGATATGCAAATAATGAACTAAAACATGAAATAATGCAAAACAAAAAGAAATGGGATGAATCAAAGTGCACCTAGGAAAGATTTGATGAATCTAAAATGTTGTGAATGCTGTTTGAAGTTAATAAAAATCAACAGTGGGACTCATTCGCCCAGGGTGGCGAATTAGTCATGCTATTGATGAAAAAGTGTCAGAAAAAAGGTTTCTAACTATTAGGATCCAGAATATGACAAAATTTAGATTTTCAATCTTAAGGTGGGACTCATTCACCACTGGTGGAAAATTAGTCTTCTCCCAAAATTTTGAGAAATCAGGAGACAACTCTACAACACCAGATCTGGAAATGTCTGCTTGTCGGGTTGCCGAAGTCAATTTTGTAGGAAACAGACAAAAAAACTTATGCAACCTTGAAATAAGGTTGATTTGACTTGAAGCACCTAGTTAACTTGTTGACCAATCTTCAACACCTAAATGCTTGTAAAATTTGCATACAAAGGTCTGCAAACACACATGCAAGAGGGGGAAAATGGTTGAGGGTTAGCAAATAGGGGTTTTCCTTGGTCAAACCCCACTTTGGTAATCAAACCCTTAATAAAATAATGAAATGCAAGAGAATGATAAACTAACAACATGCAAATTCTCTCAACTTACCAAACCCTTGATGATGCAAATATGAAGTAATGTCAATCGATACTCCAAAGTACTTGAATAATGCTTGATAAGATGTTGTAAGATTCTTGAATGCTTGAGATTGCTTGAATAGAATATGTGAATGTTGGAGGATGAATACTTGAATGAATGGGGTCTAAATTGAGGTGAAAATCGCTTATTTATACAATCTTGTGCCTTAGTAACCCATTCATACCTCATCATAGGCCGACATCAAGTGTTTTTGAATAAAAACCTGAAAGGAAAGTTTAAATTTTTTGAATTTGGAGCCAAGGGGCACTCATTCACCACCCATAGCAAATGGGTCCCACCTAGGACCTGAAAATGGGTGTCGAGAATTATCTTGTATTTAATGTTGTTTGTCGAGCTAACATTCAAAAATACACTTAATTATAGCATCTGAAGGCATAAAGGGACCAACTAAAGCATATGAAAGGGGTAAATGGTGAAGTTATGCCTAGAAAAGCATGAAATCTTGTTACAAGACTTTACAACACTTCCAAATAGGACTTGTTTAGTGATGAAAAGGTGATTTTTAGGTAAACTGCAATGAATAGAGTCTAGAAGAGTGTAGAAATGTCTTACAACACTTCACAACACCTTCACAAGACATCAATATTTGAATTTTAGTACCTAAATATGCATGTTCAAGCCATGCTACATCATAAAATAAAATAAAAATATACAAACACCATGAAACAAGACCTAAAAGGCCATGAAAATGACAAGGGTCCATTTTTCTATGGCATGCTTAAAGGCCCCACTTTAGTGAGAGGATGAACTTGCTTCAAGTTCACACTAAAGTAGCTATGAACATTGAGAGGAGGGTTCAAATGCAATTACATTAGCAAGATGGAATGACAAGGATCAAGAGGGATGATCAAGCCCCAAGATGAAGATCCCATGGAAAACTAAGCATAAGAACAAAGGAACACACATGTGTTGAGACTCAGATGAAGCTTTGATCGTCTGTCCAACTAGTTGTGGATTATATCTAGGCTAAAAGAGAATGCATACTCACTCTAGGGTGAGAAAACTCACGACGGTCCGCCGAGTGAGAAGGCCCAAATGTACTCACTCTAGGGCCACATAACTTTTGGTCGTCCATGGGGTGAGAAAGCCCAAAAGGTAAGATACATACGCTAGTTGGTATGCACTCACAAACACAAAGGTGGCTATGGGGAAAAGTCATGCTGCTAGGTGGGCTTCCCTCTCAACCATATCAAAGTTATACCTCCTGATAAATTTAACAAGGCACCACAAGGAAAAAAAATAAAATGTCAGTTTGTGCTCCATGAGACAAGCAAAGTTCCATATGATTAGAATTCATGAACAAAAAGCAAGGTACCACAGGCATGCAAGTTGTGTTATGCAAGGTGGCAAAAATGGAAAATGTAAAAATGTAAAATGTAAAATGTAAAATGTAGAATACGAGAGATTTTCAAAGTATTCTTGTTAAGTTCATGAAGGGTCAGTCACTTAGGGAACATTGTGTCTAATGTCTCCAAGAGAGGACCAATCAAATAATAGTATATTCACAACTTAGGGGATGTAGTGCATTGCATCAGGCCACCAAGAGGAATGTAATATGCTAAGATAGATCACAATTATGAAGGACATCACACCCAATGTCATCCACAAAGTGACAAACGCATCATATGAATGACAAGGCTACACTAGGAATGAAGAATGCAAATGAATTATTGTAATGTATGCCCCCACTTTAAAGGAATTGTGACACATCGTTCTGTGAGCAATTACTTTAAAGTAGAAAAGGGAAGAAAATGCAAAAGGAAAACAAGACATGAAAGCCAACTTGGAAAGCCCTATGCCAAGTCATATGTTTCAAAGTTAGGTTGTGTGATGTCAATAAAAATGAAAGACAAAATAAAAAGGGAGTTGCCCCCAGAAAAGAAAGCACACCAAACACATAAGGGATCTATGGATTTGGGGTCAGTTTGTTCGTTGCTGCAATGTTTTTATGAAAGAGCTCAGAACTATCTTCATTCCCCAAAGCACATAGAATTAGAAGAATGACACTAAGAGAGCGAAAATAAAAGAAAATGAAAGTCCATTTTGGGTCAACATAGAAGAGACATTGCAGTCTCAATGCTTTGCATCATCCCCAAAAGGAAAACACAAGCGAAAAGAAAAAAAAAAGGTGAAAGAAAAGTGAAAAAGCTTTTGTGTCAACATGAAGGAGACATTGTCATCTTAATGCCTTGTGTCATTCCCAAAAGGAGAAACAAAAAACAAAAGCAAAAAAGACAAGGATATTTTGGGTGAACATGGAAGAGACATAGGGCATCTTTACACTTTGCATCATCCCAGAAAGGAAAACACAAAACAAAAGTGAAAAAGACAAGGATCTTTTGGGTCAACATGGAAGAGACATAGGGTGTCTCTACGCTTTGTGTCATCCCCAAAAGAAAAACACAAAAAAAAGGCAAAAAAGATAATACACGACAAATAGAAGAAGACAGGTACAAATATAAGAAGTGTACAAGGAGAGGGAAACATCAAACACACATTACAGGGGAACACGATACACATATACAAGCAAACTAAAAGTAAAAGTGTAAGGAAAATAAATGCTAGAAGACTAGTAAGGTGAATGCAAGTCAACCATCTAACAAATCATCCGCCTCCCAATCATGTTTAGTGTAATGTGAGGGTCGTTAACTATCCAAAGGAAGAATTGCAAGCATTGAACTAGGAGTCGTACCAGGTTCTTCACTGGGTGGAGAGGATGTATCTTTTAAGCTCATTGTAGATGAAAATAAAGAGTTTAAATCATTATGCACTTCTTCATCTATTTTTCCTATTGTCACATCATCACAATCATCATCATCATCAAGATTGATGACAACAGGAGGACGAAAGGTGATTTCCAAGGAAGGATGTATCAAAAGTGGTGGCTATTGAATTGGCTCATTTTGTTGTGAAGGTTGCACTGGATTATCTTGTGGCAGGTTAGGAGAAGGAGGGTGGTCATCTATTACTTTTGTCAAAGGTAGAGGTTGATTCTCTTTATTTTCTTCTATGCAAGACTAACAAGCGAGGAGACGACGACGATGCCTACATTCTCTAGCACCATGGTTTCGTTTAATTCGGTTTTGGAGTTGTTGAGAAGTAAGAGTGGATTGAGTCATCATAGGTTCTTCTACTTCCAAAGAGGGAAGAATTGAAGAAATTGAAGAGGACATGTCAATCACTTTCTCTTTGGCTTTATACACTTGTTTAATGTGGGGAGGCATGACAAGAGTTGTTTCATTTTCCCTTGGTCGTTTAAACGATTGCAGGGAAGTGTCTAAGGGTGGTTGGTCATGAGGTTGTCTAGTTTGTCCAATGTTAGACTCAGGTTGAAGCATGGTTTCATCTATTATTGAGTGTTGCCACAATAATGGGTTACACTTTTTGGGACATCTTGATTTTTTCCTAAAATCGCATAATTTTAGAAAATACAACTATTTAAGACTTTAAAGGTTCCATTTAAATGATTTTAATTAAAGAAGGATTGATCAAACCCCTTTAGATCAAACCCCCTTGGATAGAACCTTGTTAGATTTAAACCATACCTATAATCGAGTCTCCTCTACACTATCAAAATGTTGATAAAAAACTACTTTTGATTTACCTTTTGGGTGATCAAATGAATTCATTTAAAATTTATGTTTTGTAAGCATGTAGCCCTTATTATAAGCTTCCCAAAAAGTATAATTTTACATATGTTTAATTTGATTATTATAGTTATTTTTTATTTCTTGTGAATGTAGGATTTTCAATGAACGTAAAGTTTTTTATTTCACACATACGAAAAAATAGAAAAATAGAGAAAAAAATCAAAAAAATACATGTGCACTAGGTATTGATGTCCTTATTCCAACAAAAAAGGAATAAGTTAATTCAAATGAATACAAAAAAAGTTATGTGGGCTGAAGTACACCTCTTTCCAAATTATAATTACTCTGACTTGGAAAATTAATTAAAAAAAAATATGTAACAAAAAATTATGAAAAAATATCCATGCACTAGATATTGGTGTGAAAAAGGGTATGTGCAGGATCATCATGGAAAAAATAGGCCCTTAAGTGGCAAGAAAATTCAAAAAAATCAGAGTTAGGCAACTTGACGTAAAAATTTGAATAAGTTATCTATATTATTTTAAAAATATGTAAGAATAGAATTTGTAGCAAATTGAATGTAGTTTTTGAACTACTAGGTTTTTTCTTTTTAAAAAATCTATTTGGTGAAAATTTGAAATTTCAATGCAATAGTATTTAAATTTCGGGAAAAAATAAGAAGTAGGTGTCTATCCGACCACCCTTACCACAATAAAATGATAATATTATTTTATAAGATTTTTAGATATAAGTAGAGGACTCATTTCCAGATGTGATGCATATTTTTTTGTAATTTTATTCCAAGTAAATAATTAATTATGAATTTTTTATTACAACTTTAAAAATAATAAAACTCAGATACATCCGGGAATTACCCAATTCTGGTCAAAACTTCATGAAATTCATTTTTTCTTTTTTTAATCCTATAGTATATGAAGCATAGAATGTGATGCATGCTTTAGATTCAAAAAATGTGATACCGTTTGAAAGGTATAGATGTTTTTCAATCATCCTATTGATGTTTGAAAGGTATAGATGTTTTTCATCAATTTTGGGTTAAAAAAAAGTCATCAGCCACATACAGTACACATACCCATAATATCGCCACTTTTCGGCCCATCATGATCCTGCCCATACCCAAAATCTATATTTTAAAAATTAGAATTGTATCCTATCTATAAAAAAGGTTATGCAGTCCGAAGTAAACATCACTTTTTAATAATGTTGATTAGTAGAAAAAATAAGCTATTAAAAATTACATAAAACGACTCACAATTTTTTTAAATTTTTTTTTAAAAAAATATAAT
>VDFB02322264.1:0-42433 GCA_007258455.2 Sequoia sempervirens | reverse complement strand
TCTTTTAAAAAAGGAGAGATAAATACCTAAAATCTCAACTTTACTCTTAAAAAAGAAGAGATAAATAACTAACTTTACTCTTTTAAAAAAGGAGAGATAAATACCTACCAGGCGCACTAGGAATTCTTTCTATCCCAATAGCTCATATAAGGTTCCTGACTGGGATTTCAATGGCATGACTCTTCCATTTTTGTTGCAAAACCTTTTAAACAGACTACACTGAAAGATCTGTGTCGTAGCAGGTAGTATTTTGACCTCTTGTTTTTCATAAGGTATTATTGAACAATTTTCTTTCAATGAAACCATCTGTCGCTCGGTAAGTTTTGCGATACAAGGGTTACCTTCTGATAAATGTTTGAAAACATCATATTTGCATAATTCTTGTTTCTGGATCATGAAGTGTGCCTCGAAATTTGATGCAAAAATAAGTTTTAAATATTCAAATTCAGAAACCACATGTGTTGATTGATTGAAAGAACTATATTAACGAGCACTCAAAAGCTTTGTCTGTTGTCTGGATCTTCGAATACCATGCTGTAAGTCTCGTCTTAGTTGTGAGAATTTTGTTTGAAAGTGATATACTAGAAAGGTTTGAAGAGTTTGTGGTAGATTTGTTCTGAGTAACCCAAGCAAGATTTCTTTGTTCCAAATGCCTATTTCAGGAGTCTGTTGCAATTTATGGCTACCTCTATAAATTGGTCGTCATAGTATTGCATCGAATTCCATCTCAATCTTACTAACTGATTATTCAGTTGAAAATTAAAGATTTTCCTCTGCATTTCATTTAATATCGATAGTTTGATGCGTATGAAAATGAGAACATTGCTTGTTGTGCTCTTATTTCTGTTTATGGTTCACGACTCCGCTCGATATAACCTCCAAAAACCAATAATCTGGTTACAAGTATGGAGCAGTTAGATGTCTGTGGTTCACATCGGAGCGGCAGTGGCGCCATTGGAGATAAATGATGCTGCCTACCATCCTCCAAGAAGGTTGTTTTCTCAGAAGAGAAGTGCGCACAGGGGCTGCTCGCTCATAATGTTGAAGGGCCGACCTACTTCCGACTGAGAGAAGGGACAGCCACTGAAATTTATTTTCATTTTTCTTTTTTAATCAGGTCACATAAATAAAACCTGTCCTTTTCTACAATTCCTGCACTTATGGTTTCATCTTCAGTCATTCACTTGATTGCTTCCCTTTTCCACAAATAAGTACGGCAGCTCCGGCTCAGCCTGTGTGCTGTAAGCGGTTGGAGTGTTAAAAAAGCCGCTCGAATCAGTGCTTAGTGTCTTAAGGGCAGAGCGACAGATGTTATATGAGTAGACGGCAAAGTTAGGGGGCTCCACATTGCCTCATCGGATTCTGAAAAGCTTACAGTGGGCGGGATAAGGGCTGCCCTCTGTATTGGGTATATATAGTAAATTAAATTCGTGGTTTTAGGAAAAAGCCTGCATCGACTACAGCGTCGGCGGATTTTTCTATGAATAAATGTGCAAGTTATATGGTATATTTATTATTATTAAATTGTACATTCCAAAGTCGCACATTCTCAAGTCTTATCATTTTGACCAGTTCGCAGCTGTAGTATCTTTATATAGGAAATCTGTGAGTTTATTGCAGGGTAAGATATTAAATAGTTGTGGAAAACTCCTGAGTTACATTTTAGGTGATAAGATTTTGGCCTTCAATTTACAGTTCTGAATGTTTACAGTCACAGGTTCGTAGTGTTGCTAAAATTTCTGTGCAAGTTGTGACTTTTTATTTGAATGCAGGGAAAACAAAATGGGCCAGTTATTTTGCTGTGTAAAAGTGGACCAGTCAACAGTGGCCATGACAGAGAGATTTGGAAAGTATCAGGAAGTGCTGGAGCCAGGGTGCCACTTTGTGCCATGGGTTTGTGGAACCCAAATCAGAGGTCATCTTTCCTTAAGAGTACAGAAACTGGATGTCCGCTGTGAAACAAAGACCAAGGTATGTGTTTAGGTTTTTTATCTCTTCAGTTTCTTTTATTTAAAAAAGAAATTCTGGAATAGTTGTTTATAGGAGTTTAGGGATTTTGAATCATATTTACATCTTGGTAAGAATAGGTTTTGATTTTGATCTTATTTTTTTAATAAGAATGTAGAAGCTTCTTCAAAAAGGATTATGTTGTACTTTGAGAGTAATATGTTTTTCGAATTGTTGCAGGATAATGTTTTTGTGACTGTGGTGGCCTCTGTTCAATACCGCGCCCTTGCAGAAAAGGCTAGTGAGGCTTTTTATAAGCTGAGTGATACAAGGGGTCAAATTCAGGCATATGTATTTGATGGTAATGTTTATCTCACAGTGATTTATTCTGAAGAATGAAATTCGGAGGATGATTGTAAATGAACAATTTGTACAGATATAGTTAGGTAATAGCTCACCGATTTTTAGAACACTAAATAAAAAGAAAATTTCTGACCCATTTCAGATTTTGCACTTGATAATATAATTTAATAGAATTGCCATTTCTGGTATGCATGGAACTTTGTGAAATACAAACTTCCAGATATATGATATTACTTTAATATAGAGCCTTGACCACTTTAATCTTGGAGTTATCTGTTACTCTGTTTTTCTTATTTGATGGAAGACAATTAAAGAAGAGAAACCCTGACGAACAAATTTCAAATTATGAAAAAGGATTGAAGCTCATTACCCTGTTTCCATGTTTGATTTACAGTTATCCGTTCAAGTGTCCCAAAGATGATTCTCGATGATGTCTTTGAGCAAAAGAGTGAGGTTGCTAAAGCTGTTGAAGATGAACTTGAAAAGGTTGGGATTTTTAAGTCCATTTGATTTTTATTGTCAACTGGTTGCAGTAAAATATTTCTTAAATATTACACAAAATGAATCATTTTATTATTCTAAAATTTGTATCCTTTGATGGTTCTTAATATCTGTTTTAAAAGAAGCAACTATTAAAAAAGTTTGAATGCTTTACGATTCATCATTCAATTTTCCTTTTTTATGACTACAGGCTATGTCAAACTATGGATATGAGATAGTGCAAACGCTTATTGTAGATATAGAACCTGATGTGCATGTGAAGAAAGCAATGAATGAAATAAATGCAGGCAAGAAGTCGAATTGGACTTTTATGTTCAGTAGTACATGTCCTTTCCTTTTAATGATTTTGAAGATTGTTGGCATATACTTATCCATTTTGTGAATGGATGGATGGTATTTATTCAAGTAATGCATTCTGTTTTAGTAAATAGAAAAGTCACACCAATTTTAGAACAGAGGTTTATCTTAAAACTGGACTATTTTTTTTTGCCTTCGATAAAAAAATGCTTTGCTTTTGCCTTAACATCTTCTCTCCTTGACCGATCTAGGTCTTTTATTGTTTTTATAAGCTCAAGATTACATACCGTTTCCAATCTACATGTTTTATAAGCTTGGACTTGCACTCTGTTTTCCACACAGATCTACTTATAAGGAACAACAGTTCTGACATGCCACAATCAGTTTGCAGCTGTCCTTAATTATTCAATTGTTCCCAAGCAGGAGATCCTTACAAAAGAGGAACATTTAAAAATAGATTAAATTCATCTTGAAACCAATTCTTGAAGACTGTAGCTGCTACCAGTTTCCAAAATCCATGGCCAATTGTTTTGCAGTCTCATATCTAACTTTAGGAAACCCAACTCATTATCCTCAACTTTTTTTCATATTTTGTTTCTGTTTAGTTTATTTACCTAAATATTGTTTCTATTTTATGACCATTCATTTCGTTTTTTTATATCAGCTGCAAGAATGAGAGTAGCAACACAAGAAAAAGCAGAGGCAGAGAAAATTTTACAAATCAAGAGAGCAGAAGGTGAAGCTGAATCAAAGTATCTGTCAGGACTTGGCATTGCTCGGCAAAGGCAAGCAATTGTGGATGGGTTAAGAGAGAGTGTACTTGCTTTCTCAGGGAATGTGCCTGGCACAACTGCTAAGGATGTGATGGATATGGTGTTGGTGACACAGTATTTCGACACAATGAGAGAGATTGGAGCACATTCCAAGTCTTCATCAGTCTTCATACCCCATGGGCCTGGTGCAGTTCGTGATGTTGCTCAGCAGATCAGAGATGGACTGCTTCAGGGATCACATGCTCATGAGTAACTATCATCTTCTCCTCTCAACAAAGGCAGCAACAACGGTCAAGTTCGTGTAAATGATAAGGATTTCAAAAACATAGTGCCAAGCTTTTCAATGTCAATATGCATTTTATAGTTCCTTCTACAGCATTTACTCTATGTAAATAGACATAAGCATGTTTTATAGATAAAATTAGTACTTCATATTTAAACAACATTGGTACTTCATCTTGTATGATGAAATACTGATTCTAGAAAATTAGTATATTATTTGTGACTTTGCATCCATTGTTTTTGGAAGCTATGAATGTTATGCTTGTCTTGTGATATATTTGAAGAAAATAAATTAATTTGGTTTGTATTATCTGATGGTCACTGTTGATGACAGACTATAAAAATTGTGTTCCACCATCTTGAAATTTTTATGTATGATACTCGTTTATATTTTCATTGGATTGAAGATATTCAACGATCTGCCTACCGTTTTCAAATGTCAGTGACTCTGTCACAGAATGAGAGAAGTTCCTCTGATCTCTTTTGATCTAATTTGTTCAAGAATCATTTCATTGCAAAGGCTGCTAAATTTAGACTTTATTTGAGTTTGATTTTTTTTTCAAGACTAAATTGAAAGAATTAGGCCAAGGCCTAACTTTCACGTGTAGGCACAATTCTTTATGTAGGTGGTGTTCTGAAACACTACGGATCTAGTGAGTTTTCTCACATAATTATCATGAATTATATTGAATATTGGTGGTTCAAAATCAAAAGTATATTCACTTAAGGGCTGAAAAATGAATATTTTTTATTTTCCTTTATTTCAAATTTCTTTCAATTTCCTTTTTAATATAATGTAAAAGTTGACAATTGATTTTATTTTGATTGAATTTGATTACATATATTTCAAAAATTTGGATTTAATATTTTGATTTTTCATTTCACCTCTAAATTCTTAAATTAAAGTTTATTTATGGGTTCAATTTATAGTCATCTAATTATGTAGTACTTATCAATTTGAGTATGAAATATTCAATTTGTGGCATTAAGTGTTGTATACAAGGACAAATGCTAATTCATTTTAAAGATACATAAATTCTAGAGAATTTTAGATCTATGCAAAAAATGTATTCTACCAATGTCTTTTGACATGACCAAACATACACAATAGAGGTGGATAAATTCATCAAGACAAAAAGCGTAGTAGCCATTTCTATAGAAAAGGGCTAGAAATGTAAATTGGAGACCAAAGCCATAGGTGTCGGATTAGATATTGACAAATAATAGGTCATTAATAAGTCTTTTAGAGCATCATAGACTTAGAACTAGTAATAGAAAGTACAATTGACTCAAATTAAACAATTTATAGTAAAATATCTCCACATTGCAAACAAAGTTGAGTACTCCAATATTTCTTTCAAACTTCTATAACATATTTGCATAATATTTTTTAACTCAACTAATTAATCTATGATAATTTATCATGTTGATCATTTTTATAATTCACAAACTTGAATTTCTAAAAGAAACTATTTTATTTCTTTTCACTACTATAATTAACTATTTTATTTCTTTTCACTACTATAATTGAAAGTAAATTCTACAAACCTTGGATTTTGAGTTTGATGTTTTTACAATATTGAGAATCTCTATAAAGGTGAACAACGTATGACTTAAGGACACTTTCCCACTTATCTCAAGTCAAATTATTTAATGGAATCCACTAACTTATGTATGCATATTTCAATTCATCTTTTATTTTCCCCCCATTCCATCACTTTTATCTCCCTATAATGATAGTTGATCTCCTACACCTTTTTGAATCCTTCCATTTTTTTGTATATATAAAGTGTGTATATTCTTACCTATATGACTCAAAAGATCAACCTTAAATCAACAAGAAAAGTGCCCAATTCATGCTTAGTAACACCCATGCAACCACCACACATAAGTTGTCCTCCGAAATATGCCCTTATATATTGATGATATCTCAAATAGTTCTTGCAAAATTCACATAATTAAATGGAAGTTTAGAAATATCACCATTGTCAATAAGATTTAAAGTATCTATGCACTCATCATGAAATCCTCTTAAAAACAAAATTTTAATGGCTCTTCATGCCAATCTAATTTGTTTATACTTTTGGAGACTAAATAATAATCTTTCCAAAAAAATTGAGTGTCTTTTCTTCATGTTGAGACATCCAAAAAAATCTCATCTTGAACTTCTTTTGATTTATACTAATCAATGTATTATGTCTCATCTTAAACTTCTTTTGGTTTATAGGAGTCCACATACATTGTGTTTGTAGACATCTAAAATATTCCCTAATCATATATCACCTAACCCTAATCCATCAATTCCATCACCTAATCTAATCCACATCACCTAGTCCTAATCAACCAATATCATCACCTAGGACATGTCCCCTTTACCTAACCTCCATAACTTTAGTTAAATAATCATATTATTTAACTAACCACATTTTTCCATCCCACAATAAATTAATAAATATTACATATTCCACCTATTATCCATCTCACACATGTGGCTAAAATAATTAAACAATATATTATTATTTAATTAGGCCTATATTTCCTCAACACATTCCAAGAATAATGGGTACCTATGAACACTTTTCCTTATGGTCTCATTGTTCTCTCAACACATTCCAAGAATATTGGGCACCTAAGAAAACTTGTCCTTATGGTTCCCTTATTCTCTCAACACAAACCAGTACATGTCTGTAATTTCCATCATGCTCACAACTACTTACTAAATTTGGTAAGTTAATACTAGCCATTCACATTCTTACCACCTTCATCTCCACCCTCCATCTTCTCCTTGATCCTAGGGAATTTTTCTCAACCATTCTCCACCCTTGATTTCATAATCAAGTCTTGACCATCCATTCCTTCTCCCAAAAGCCTATAAATTCAAGCACTCTCTCATTCAAATAAGGAATCATCACTTATGCTAAGTATATATGCTTTCAAATTGGTAATCTTCAAGCAAGGGGCATCCACATCCCAAAGTCATTGGAGAAAATCAAGTCATAATGGAGCTTATAGTAACATTTCAAGTTGGTTTTGATGTTATTGTCTTGCTTTGATCTCTTTTCTAAGCTTTATCTAGAGGTTTTGCATATTCTAAAATAAGAGTTTGAATGATAGTTTTTTTGTTTGTTTAAGTTTTAGATCTTAGCATTACATTTTGGTGAATTCGTTGGGGACTACCTCCGTATCTCACTCCATGCACACATTTAGATTTTTTGTTGTTGTTTTGCACACTATTTTTTAAGGTTCTTAAAGTGGTTCTTGTGATCACTTTTTCGTGAGTATCCTCAATGGAAAGCAGGTTTATATCATTGCATTTAGGATAGATGAGAGATAAAATTTGATATAAAACACAATATCTTAGGGCGGGTGCAAAAAGTTGGGGGGCCAAAAAGTGGGCAACTTTTTAAATTTTTTTTGAAAAGCCATAATTCGAGTTCTTTATAACATGCTCGTGTTATGTCTTGGTGTGACCGAGCCTATAACATGCTCGCATTATAACATGAGCACGTTATGAGTTGTTATAAGAAAAAAAAGAAAATCGAAATCATTTTTAGATTGTCATATTTCCTTCATCTGCGGCCTGCAAACCCTTCCAAGGTGCACCTGCATTGTGGAGACCCCAAATTTGTTAATTTATTCACTGAATCGTTGCTATTTCTTTGCCAAAAATCTGACATGTTGACAGGGAGCTCTAAGGAGTAAACCTTTTTTTTGTGAATTTTTTGTTAAATAGGTAGATTTAATATGTTTTTTTTATGTCAATTTATTTAATTTTTAGGAGTTGAAAATCCACCTAATTCTCCTCAAAATCCTTCTCCTCCTCATGAACAACAACAACGACAAAATCCTAATGAACAACCACATAAAAAAACTCCTCCAACAATTCCTCAACATCCTCCTAGAACTCAACAAAATTTAATGGGGGAAATTGAAAAAAAAAAAAAGCAAATTGAGGAGTTAATTGTGAGGCTGAATGATCTTGCAAATTCAACCTCGAAAAGAACCATGCTTGCAAATTCACTTCAAGCTATGTTAACACATGTAGATGCAATTAGCAAGCAATTAAGTGGTTGGGTGGATAAGAGGCGGGAGTATAGATATTTTTATGTAGATAAACTATCCTACAAACAAGTAAAAAATGAAAGAACTACATAATATGACTTGTGTTCACTATTCACTAACCCATGTACAAATCAACCTCTTGACCTTACAAGCAAGAGGTTTCATATCCATTGGTGCAACCACCAAGGGATAAAGGATAATTTTCAGAAGAGGTGGTGGATGGTTTTTAACCATCCTCCATGCAACAATAACGAGGTCCCCCAATATTTCTTGAGGAAACTTTGCTACGAGTTTGTCCTCAAAAAAATCCCCAACTATTTTGATATGCAGGTATTTCAGGGGAGAGGTGGTGGGTCGACACAGGATAGACTAGGTGCATGTCTTGATCCTCAATTACTAGCAAGATAAGTACTCGCTAGAACAACTTATGAGCATGTTGCTATCCCTTCCGTCATGAAGGAGAGTGTTGAGGTGGATACTCTATAGTCTATTAGTTCTTTGATCCAAAGTATCATCGAGCGTATGAGTCCTGGAGTATAGCATGAGCTAGGGGAGACTTTGAGGGGTGGGGTTCCACTCCATTATTTTCAGGCTTGCAAGTCCACCTGTACATATGACCCCACAAATAGTCAGGAGGCTGGTGCACAGGCTATGTCTACAACTGACCAGTTGGTGATGATAAATGCCATTTTGAATGAGGCTTTTGGCCTCAATACTCAAGTAAATGTTAGCATGTTCATAAAATTAAATTTATTAAATTTCATTTTTGAAATGTAAGATTAACTAATTTAGTTTAATGATTGTAATAAAATTTAGTATTCATATTTTTTTCACCGGCCCTCCACCTCCTTTTTACTCCATTGCATCTACTGCTGAGGTATGTAACTAGTAAACAATTATAAATATTACATGTGAATAGCATTTTTATATGAATGGTATTCTAATATTTTATTTTGGATGTTAGATAGGTTAATATTGGAGATGTCACGACAACACCTCCCAGTGGCGATGGAGTTCAAACCTTCACTTAGGTAATAGAATAAAGAGTTTAACTAATGAATTGTACTTAATATATTTGTGTAGTTTATATTCATATCGTTGATTACATTGCATTGCACATCTTTCAAACTCAAAGCATTACTTCACATTGTATAACTAATAACTAGATGTTGGTAGATGACGAAATTTCAATTACATTATAGTTTTTTAAGAAAGTCAGCATAAGCAGTGATGTAATTACTTCGCATAGCATAACTAATATGATCCCATCCTCCATCTTCATCCTTAGATCCTATTCTTCTAACCCCCAATTTCATTTCTAATCCATCATCCTAATTTCCATCCTCATCCAAAATCAATACCAATCTTTCTTCCAATCAATCCTCCATTGTGTTTAACCATCTAATCTATCCTCCTTCCAACCTAATCTATTGTAATCCAACTTCATCCATTCCAACCAACCCCAACCATATCAATGATGATGAGGATATCCTTTTTGACCAACCCAAATATAGTCCCAATGATGAGAATGAGAGCATTGTGGATCACCTTGAATCCATTATCAATAGACATAATGCTTCAATTTTCCACCAATCCCCCATCCAAAGCTCCCCTCAAGTCCCATCCATACCATCCCCATCCACTGTGCCACTGACTTTATCCTCACCTACTACTTCCATAATTATAAGGATACCATGCTTAGATGTCTCCTTGGCATTGGTGCTAAGCTTCCATCCTCCCTACCTTCATCCAATCCTAATCCATCTCCTCTTGCTTATCCTTCCCCTTCCTTTGACAATGGAAACCAAGCCTCTAGCCAAAATTCCCCTCCAAATCCTTTTCAATGTCCTCATCCTCATCCTCAATTTACCAATCCATGGAAGCTTCCACCTCTTATTCCACTTTCATATCCCACATCCTTAAAATCCACATCACCCTACTATTACCAAGCAAAGTCATCCCATGTCTCTCATAATAACTTCCAAAGGTGGTTGTTTCCCCATGAAAAACCAAAGTTGTGCAATCTTCCCATATCATGCATGCACCTTCATCACCCCCACATCAAGATAAACCCTAATACCCTAAATCTTAAATGAATCCCTTATCATTCCATCTATCCAAGTTGAAGAGTCTATAAAACCTTCCTCGCTCATGACACCATCCATATCAAATGAACTATGTCCATCTCCTAATCCAAAGCACATGGCTAACATGGATTCCCTTCCATATAAAGATCAAGGAAACCATTATCCTCCATCATATGATCCCCTTCCATCTCATGATCCCATTTCTAATCAAGAACAACATATCCCTTCCATTTCATTTAATGATATCTTTCCATCTCAAGAGAAAGATATCCCTTCATCCCCCCTTTCACAATCCCCTCTCCCCCACTTCATCTAATGACATCCTTCTGTGTCTAGATCAAAGTACCTTTTCCACTCCATTGCATGATTTCTCTCGAAATGTGGTATCAAAGTAAACCTTCCACCCCATCTAATGATCCTCTTTCCCTCATGATCAAAGCACCCATCCCTCTTCATCTCATGATCCTCCTCCATCTCATAACTATGACCACACTATACCATCCACCCCATCCCAACATAATAGCATAGAAAAGGAAATGAACTATTTGAAAAAATGCCTCAAGTAAATGCAATCTCATGGTGATGGAATTCAATGAAAAATAAATGTGTCATGGCATTCCATCACCATGAGACCACATTTCTTTGAGGCATTTTTTCAAACAGCTCACTGCCTTCTCTATGCTACCACATTTTTTGTACATGTCTACCAAAGCATTTTATCAATAAGTTCATCACCTTGATGCTATGGATAAAATCCTAAAATAGGTGCTTTCAAACAAGCTATGGATAGGGCATATATTAAGCATAATAGTAAGAAATATATAGTTCAATAAGTACTCAAATTTTGTTGATTATTGCATACATTATAAGCCATGACCTGCATCACTATTCTACTTTCCGTGATTAAATATTTTGTTTTTTTATTTTCAGATGATGGAAGAGGAAATGCATCCAAATTTTGATAGGGTAATCAAGCAAGGTGTATCTTCTACATTAGATAGCTCGATGCCTCTCACGGGGGTATGAGGAAGATTAGTAAATTTCAAATTACATTCCTTGTTATAGTTGTTAGTGAAAAATCAAATGATTATTGATTCATAGTTTAATTTTTATTTGTATGGTTTCTATAGGAGTTGGGAACACCACAACATGAGCATGCGAATCTTTTTCTTGAGGAGAGAGATCGTCTAGTGGCAGTAAGTGATTATTTTGTTAAATAAATCATTTTTTATAATGTAATTTCTATATATTAATTTCTTTACAAGTGTTATTGTAATAGATAAAGGTTGATGAGGAACTAAACCCTAGGAGGAACATCCATCGAGTTCAAAGTAAACAAATTTCATACACATCGCCATCCACCCAACCAACAAAGGCCGTCTGTTTGTTTCATTCACCTGGAGGGAAATGACTTTTGATCGGGGTCCTTTGTTGTATACCTATATGACATTTTTGGACATATCTTGTATTGCATATACTTAAAATTGTATGCCTATATATGACATTATTGTAACCCTATATGGCTATTTTGTATATATTTTATACTTATATCGACATATATTGATGTATGCCTACATGGCTATTTGGTTAATACATTTTTTTTTTATTGATGGTGTCCATATTTGCATTATAAATCCATGCTTCAATAGATATTCGTAGATGTTTTACTTCAAATATTTGAAATCCAAGTGCTTTCCATGCACTCTTCTTTTTTATAATTATAAATATATAATAAAGTTTGAACATTATTTTCATGTAAGGTTATTGAACATTAAATCAATCATATGAATATAGTAATGCTTCATGCTTCATGTGCTTCACAGAGGAAATTCATGTGTATGCTTCGTGCTTCATGCTCCATGCTACCATGCTCCATGCTTCATGTGTATGCTTCATGCTTTATATCATTAAGGAAGACATCTACCATTCCACATGTATGCTTAATGCTACCATTTGCTTGTTTGATTTATGCTTCATGTATTACACAGATAAAGAAAATATCATAAAACTATTGACAAAAGAAAATGGAAAGTAACAACTAAGTCTCACAAATAAAAACTCAAGGAATGCAAGTCTTATTAAAGGTCATAAGGGCAATGGATTATTGGAGATTAAAAGACCATGAATCAATCTTCCCAACATAAAACTTCATATATATTCATCCTATTTCTAAACATGAATTCAAACCCAATAATTAGAAGAATGCAACTTTAAAAGTTAAAATTGAATGCTTACAATAGTCAACAAACAACTTTAAGAGACATGCATGATAGAAACAAAGCCAACTAAAAGTTCAAGAATTTCCTTTTCCCCAAGCATATATGAAAAGTTGCAAATAAATCAATTTAGGTTCTCACAAATAGTGATGATATGAATTTGGTTGTGACTTTTCAAAGGAAAAAAGTTGTGACCCGTTGAATAGGAAAGGCTATGAAGATTTTATAATGAAGTGCGGTGACCATTCCTGGTGTAGATGTTCCCACATAGATGTGTTGGCACTAATTGTTTGGCCCCATGAGGAATAAAACAAAAAAGTAGCCTACCTTGCAACTTCACACTACATGCAACTGACCTGTTTTCCATCAATTAAAATTTGTTCACCATAGGGAAACAACTTGGAGCGATAAAAAATTGAGAGAGGTTATTTTAGACAGGACGTACGTGATCCCATATCCTCAGATGAAACATTTCCAAATACCATGGTTTTCGAGTAATTTCTAAGTTTGTTGCCCTTTTGCACTTTGGTCTCTTAAGAGACTTTGCCTATCGAATGTGGCTCCGACTGTTTCGACGTGTTTGGGCACAAAATAGGGCCTTTCCTAGTATAAACCCACCCATATGAATGTGTTGGAATATTCAGTTTGGTAATATGATGAACAAAACAAAAGTTACACCACTTTCCAACTTTACACTACATGCAACTGACCCATTTTCCATGAACTAAAATCTGTTCACCATGGGAAAATGACTTGTAGCTATCAAAAACTAAGAGAGATTGTTGTAGATGGGCCCTATGTGATCCCATAGCCTTATATGGAATGTTTCCAAGTGCCATGGTTTTTGAGTAATCACTCATCAAAGTTTTCTTCCCTTTTGCACTTTGGTCTCTTAAGAGACTTCGTTGGTAGAATGTGGATCAAACTATTTCGACGTGTTTGTGTGTGAAAGAGGACCTTTCCTAGCATAAAACCTACCCATACAAATATTTTGGAATAGTTGGTTTGATCGTATGACAAACTGAACGAAAGTTACACCACTTTCCAACTTTACACTACATGCAACTGACTCATTTTCCATCAATTGAAATTTGTTCACCATGGGAAAATGACTTGTAGCTATCAAAAACTGAGAGTGGTTACTGTAGATGGGCCCAACGTGATATCATAGCCTCAGACAAAATGTTTCCAAGTGCCATGGGTTTCTAGTAATCACTCGTTGAAGTTTGTTTCCCTTTTACACTTTGGTCTCTTAAGAGACTTCACCATTACAATGTGGCTTAGACTGTTTCAACATGTTTGGCTGTGAAAGAGGACCTTTCCTAGCATAAACCCACTCATATGGATGTGTTGGAATAGTTGGATTGGTCGTATGACAAACATAATGAAATTTACACCACTTTACACCTTTACACTACATGCAATTGACCTATTTTCCATCAATTGAAATCTATTCACCATGGGAAAATGAATTGGAGCTATCAAAAACCAAGAGAGGTTATTGTAGATGGGCCCTAAGTGATCCCATAGCCTCATACAAAATGTTTCCAAGTGCCATTAGTTTCAAGTAATCACTCGTTGAAGTTTGCTACCCTTTTGCACTTTGGTCTCTTAAGAGACTTCGTTGATAGAATGTGGCTCAGACTATTTCAACATGTTTAGGTACAAAAGAGGACCTTTCCTACCATAAAACCACCCATATGGAAATGTTGGAACAGTTGGTTCAGTCATATGATAAACAAAAGGAAGTTGTACACCACTTTCCAACTTTACACTACATGCAACTGACATGTTTTCTATCAACTGAATTTTTTTCACCATGGGCAAAGGACTTGGAGCTTATATCAAAAACTAAGAGAGGTTATTGTAGAGGCACCCTACTTGATCTTGTAGCCTTAGAAAAAAATGTTTCCAAGTGCCACTATTTCCAAGTAATCGCTCATCAAAATTTGTTTCCCTTTTAAACTTTGGTATCTTAAGAGACTTTGCTAGTAGAATATGGCTCAGTCTGTTTCAGCCTGTTTGGGTGTGAAATAGGACCTTTCCTAGCATTAAACCATTCATACAGATGTGTTGGAATAGTCAGTTTGGTCATATGATGAAGAGAATGAAAGTTACACCACTTTCCAACTTTACACTACATGCAACTGACTTGTTTTCCCTCAACTGAAATTTGTTCACCTTGAGCAAACGACTTGGAGTTATAAAAAATTGAGATAGGTTATTGTAGAGGGGCCCTACATGATCTCATAGCCTTATATAAAAATTTTCCAAGTTCCACAGTTTCCAAGTAATTGCTCGTTGAAGTTTTCTGCCCTTTTGTACTTTGGTCTCTTAAGAGACTTCATTGGTAGAATGTGGCTTAGACTATTTCAGCGTGTTTGGGTGTGAAAGAGGACCTTACCTAGCATAAAACCATCCATACAAATGTGTTGGAATGATTAGTTTAGTCATATGACGAACATAATGAAAGTTACGCCACTTTCCAACTTTACACTACATGCAACTGACCTGTTTTCCAACAATTGAAATTTATTCACCATGAGCAAAAGACTTGGAGCGGTAGTGTGTTGCCTTAATTTAGTGTTGTAATATTTCTTTCATATTCACATTAAGTTTAAGGCTCTTTTTAAATAAATGGACTTAATTATTCCTTATTTAGGTGTTGTAAGGTGTACCTTTACACTTTTGCACTAATCTAGGGCTTTATTAATTAATTGAAGTTAACTTTCCTTAATTGGCCCCTTTAATTCAAATCCAAGCCTAATTAAATGCAAATTCTGAGAGATAAAACCTAATATTCATAAATTCCATTTCACAACACTCAACTTTGGAAGATGTGTGTCCTAGGCAATTGACGTAGGACCCATTTGCCATAGGGTGAATGGGTCCTCACTTAGTCCTAGGACCTTATTTTTATATGATATTTCACCTTGTCTGATGTGTGTCCTAGGTAAGTGGCCTAGGTCCCATTCACCCTATGGTGAATGGGTACTCACTTGGACCTAGGACCCCTCTTTGAAACATATTTTTGGTAGTATTTTAATGATTTCAAATCTATAATTCAGTGTTGGCTTGCGATATTTAAATTTCAAGAATTAATGATAAGATAGGTATAAATATAAGGCCATTTCACTTAGTTTCACCTGAGTTTTTATGCAAGCATCCTAATAGAAAACTTATGATCAAGAGAGAATTCTAGAGCATTTTAAAGGCATTCAAGGGTAGATTATTGAAGATTATTATGCTTCAATCAAGATTCCATTTGTCACGTCAAAGATGTATTACATCATGTGCATGTGGTTTGAGCTAATGTGTTGATGTAGTGTTCAAGATCTATCAAGCATATCAAATGCATTATTTCACATCAAGTTTTATGTTCAAGATCTACATTCATTGAGGCCACTTCATGCTAGATTGCAAATTTATCCAAGGTTCAACTAGGGATTGGTGAGTTGTGAGATTACATTTGTTCATTCATCATTCCTTTCATGCTTTCATTCATTTCAAGGTGTAATTACCAAAATGGGGTTTGACCAAGGAAAACCCCTATTCCCTAACAAACAACATTTTTCTCTCTTTGATGTGTGATTGCAGATTTTAGGTTGAAGATCAATTGAAGAGAAAAATGGAAGAAAGTTGCAAAGTTATCAAAGTTGCAAGAAAAGTTGTCAAAACACAGAAACTGATCTACATGATTTATTTCTAGCTTTCTAATAGTGAACAACTGGAATCTGGGAGTGTAGACATAGAATAATTGAACCTCGAAACTGACTTTTAGGAATCCTAGCTAGGACCCATTCGCCATAGGGTGAATGAGTCCTAAGTGAGGTCTGAAAAATAAACTTTGGTGATAGGTACACAACATTTGACCCTTTCTAAATCTACCTTTTGATTATTAGTTGGGTTAGATTTGATTATTGTTTCTCATTGGAAATTTGTAACATGCATTTTGAATGAAATTAGGAGAAGTAGGTGCATCATAGGAACACCCTATTTTTCAATGTTTTAGGAGCTATCCAAAATTGAGAGGTTATTGTAGAGGGGCCCTATGTGATCTCATAGCCTTATAAAAAAATGTTTCCAAGTTCCACGATTTCTTAGTAATCGCTTGTCGAAGTTTTCTTCCCTTTTACACTTTGGTCTCTTAAGAGACTTCACTCGTAGAATGTGGCTTAGATTGTTTCAACGTGTTTGGGTGAAAAAGAGGACCTTTTCTAGCATAAACCCACCCATAAAGATGTGTTGGAATAGTCGTTTTGGTTGTATGATGAACATAGAAAAATCTACACATGCACCTTCCTCAACTACTCAAGAGTAGGAAGAATCTCTTCATTGAATACATTATGTATCTCGTTCAATTTGGTCTACTTCTTTTTCAAGTGTTTTAGTGCAAAATAACCTCCTTTTTGTTGATGATCTCATCTTTTAATTCATTTTCTAAGTGGTTAATTTCAGTCTTTAGTTGTTTTTATTCAATTTCAACACTTCCAGCTATTTCCTTTGCATCTGCAAATATTGTTATCATCTTTGGAAGTGTCTTTTTTATTATAGAATGCAAATGTTTCTCTTAACAAGTTCTTTACAAAACTTCTCTACCTTTATAGATAAGACTTTTATGTGTCATTCTCCTTTTTTTCACTTACATTTCATATTGCTTCTTCTTTATCATCTATTTCCAGTTGTATTTTCTCCATGAAAGTCTTAAGTTCAAGAATCTTTGACTTCATTTCTTAATTTTTCAATATGCCCATTAAGATTGGAATTATTGTAGGATATGCCCAAAGTAGAAAATGTATGGAAAACGTGGTAGCATAGACAAGGCAATGAGCTGTTTGGAAAAATGTCTCAAAGAAATGTGGTCTCATGGTGATGGACATCACCATGAGACCAAATTTATTTAAGGCATTTTTTCAAACAACTCAATACCATGTCTATGATTTTTCTTACTATTATTATTTTGATAAAAGTTTCCATGCATCCATTGTTTGGTGGAAAGCACATGTTTTAGGACTTTAGCCATAGTAGCAAGGGGGCCTTGGAATGGGGTATGACATCTATCAAAACATAAAAAGGTGGATTTTCATGAGTGTTATGGTTGCAATTTCCTTACTAGACACATGCGGAATATGGATGCATAGACAAGGCAGATGAACTATTTGGAAAAATGCCTCAATGAGAGATATCCTCGTGGTTAATGTGGATGCATTGAAAAGGTAGTGAGCATTGTAAGAAAAAATGCCTCAAATAAATGGGGTCTCATGGTAATGTACATCACCATGAGACCCCATTTCTTTGAGGCATTTTTTCTTACAATGCTCACTACCTTGTCAATGCATCCACATTGACAAGGTATTAAGCTCAAATTACCTTGCCAATGCGACCACATTGACAAGGTAGTGAGCTATTTGAAAAAATTCCTCAAAGAAATGGGGTGTCATGGTGATGTATATCACCATGACACCCCATTTCTTTGAGGAATTTTTTCAAACAACTAACCACCTTGTCATTGCTACCTTGTAGGAAAACTAATAGAAGTACAATATGAGAACAATATAGTCAAAGTTAGAGTTTAGATTTTTAATGTAAAACAATGAATTTACACATTACTAAATTTAGGATGTTAATTAAAGTGGTATAAAATGTAAGAGGAAAGGGAAAAAACATACATTTTTTTAAGGATATCAATCAAGCTACTTTTTTGAAGGATGTATTGCTAGTGGTTAATCATTGAGTAACAATATTCATTCTCACAAAGGTATGCCAAAATCAATAGGATGAATAATAGAATGAGGTGATGAATAAAAAATAAATTATTGAAAATTGACTACGTAATCAAGTGGACCAACTTCTATTGAGTGAAATAATGAACTCACAACCAATGAATTAATAACAAAGTCACCTATCTATAAGTAGGGCTAGAAGGAATGTTGTTTGAAATATTGAATAGAAGGTAGCAAGCTATTTGAAAAAATGCCTCTAAGAAATGGTGTCTCATGGTGATTTACATCACCATGAGACCCCATTTATTTGAGGCATTTTTTCTTACAATGATCACTACCTTGTCATTTCTACCACATTGACAAGCTCGACATTGACAAGCTAGTGAGCTTGTCAATGTGGTAGCATAAACAAGCTAGTGATCTTGTCAATGTGGTAGCATAGACAAGCTAGTGAACTTGTCAATGCGGTAGCATCGACAAGGTAGTGAGTTGTTTGAAAAAATGCCTCAAAGAAATGGGGTCTCCTTACATCACCAAGAGACCACATTTCTTTAAGTCATTTTTTCAAACAACTCACTAACTTGTCTATGCTACCACATTGAAAAGCTCACTACATTGTCAATGCGGTAGCAATGACAAGGTAGTGAGCTATTTGAAAAAATGCCTCAAAGAAATGGGGTCTCCTAGTGATGTACCTAGTGAGATCACTAGATTGTCAAAGCGGTAGCATAGATACATCACCAGGAAACCCCATTTCTTTGAGGCAATTTTTCAAATAGATCACTAACTTGTCTATGCTACCGCATTGACAATATAGTGAGGTTGTCAATGCGGTAGAATTGACAAGGTAGTGAGTTGTTTCAAAAAATGCCTCAAAGAAAAGTGGTCTCCTAGTGATTTGAAAAAATGCCTCAAAGAAATGGGGTCTCCTACTCTTGGTGAGTTTACTAGGAGTAGGAGACCCCATTTCTTCGAGGCATTTTTTCAAATCACTAGGAGACCCCATTTCTTTGAGGCATTTTTTCAAACAACTCACTACCTTGTCAATTCTACCACATTGACAAGCTAGTGAGCTCACTACCTTGTAATGGGAACCTTAGAATGGGGTATGACATCTATCAAAACATAAAAGGGGGGATTTTCATGAGTGTTATGGTTGCAATTTCCTTAATAGACACATGTGAAATGTGGATGCATAGACAAGGAACATGAACTATTTGACAAAATGCCTCATTGAGATATGTCCTTGTGGACTACAATGATTGTAGGATATGCACAAAATGGAAAATGTATGAAAAATTTGGTAGCATGGACAAGGGAATGATCTATTTGAAAAAAAATTCTCAAAGGAATGTGGTGTCATGGTGATTTCCATCACCATGAGACCACAATTTGTTTGAGGCATTTTTTCAAACAACTCATTTCCTTGTCTAACATGTTTGATAAAATGCTTTGGTAGACATGTATGGAAAATGTGGTAGCATAGACAAGGTAGTGAGCTATTTGAAAAAATGCCTCAAATAAATGTGATCTCATGGTGATGAAATGACATTCCATCACCATGAGACCACATTTCTTTGAGGTATTTTTTCACACAGCTCATTTCCTTGTCTAACATGTTTGATAAAATGCTTTGGTAGACATGTATAGACAACCTGTACATGAACTGTTTGAAAAAATGCCTCAATGAGATATGTCCTCATGGACTATAATGATTGCAAAATATGCACAAAATGGATTTGTTGAAAAGGCTTTCAAAATTTTCAAGCAAATGCAATTTCTAGGTGTAAAACCAAATTCCAAAGCATTTTCTGACATCCCCCATGCCTATACCAAAATTGAAGCTTTGGAAAGGGGTATGCACATCCACAAAAAGGAATGAGAAATGATGTATAATATTACATAGTTATAACTACTCTCGTAAATGTGTATACAAAATGTGGAAGCATACACAAGGTAGGTCATTTTTTTAACAAAATGCCTCAAAGAGATGTGGTTTAAAATGTAATTGGAATGTGTAAAGAATTGTGTAGTTTAAAATGTGCCAAGAGGGGCTAAGGGTATAATGAGATTTTTTTTTTGATGAACATGGAATGTGCATAATAACAAAATCAAATAATTTTACTAAGCATGTATGATAAGGGATGATAAAGAAACATAATAGAATTAAGGAAAATGTAAAGAAAATGTGTAAAGACTTGACATACCTAAAAAATGAAGATTTGAATGGAGGAACTACCCAATTATGTAGCCTTTTTTTCTTCTTGAATGAAACTCAACAATTTTAGTTTTTCACAAGCTTGCTTCCTTTTCAATGTTCAATTGTATATCACTCAAATAGAATTACTAACAACAATACAAATAACCAATGTATAATTTTAAATTCCTACAATTCAATCACAATTAAGATTGCAACACTACAAAAATTGAGTCTTGAATTGATATATATTAAACTCGACATGAAAACTTTTTTATTTCCTAAAAAAGGTGGTGGAAACTTCACACAAAGTTGGTAGAATGTGAAAAATTTGCATGTGTACTTCCCAACAACATCAAAAAGCTCTTTTTTGTCAAAACATGCACATAACCAGGAGAATAACAAAACATGTGGCCCTAGATCATGGGTGTGTTGACTTTTTTGTCATTTTTAGAGCAATCCAAAATGTGCTTGCATTATAACGTGAGCATGTTTTTCCTTGCTATAAAAACTAGCTATATCTCAATTTCTTCAAAATGAACTTACGCTATGAAAATGTTGATTTTATAAAGGTTTCTCTCTCTCTCTCTCTCTCTCTCCTCTCTCTCTCTCTCCTTAGCCATCCATCCCTCCTTATCCATATAGGTCTCTCACTTAACCCTAAACCCTCAAACCTGGACATTATTCCTTAAACCCTAATCCCTCAACCCTATACCCTTAAACCCCTAATACCTCAACCCTTAAACCATGAACCCTAATCTCTCTCTATCTATCTCCCTCTCTCTCTCTCACACACACACTCTCTCTATCTCTCTCCCACTCACTCTCTCTCCCTCCCCCTCTCTCTCTATACCTCCCACTCTACCTAGATAAGTCTCTCTCACTCCAATCCCCTATTTCCCACTCCCCCCCCTCTCTCTCTCTCCCTCTCTCTCTCAAGTCTCTCCCTCCCACCCCCCCTCTCTCTCTCAAGTCTCTCCCTAAGGCACCCTACATACATAACCACATGACTCTCTCTCTCTCTTAGGTCTCTCCCTAAGGAACCCTACTTACATAACTAAATAACTTTCTCTTTCTCTCTCTCAAGTATCTCCCTCCCACCTCCTCTCCCTCTCTCTGGTATCTCTCTCCCACTCCCTCTATCTCTCCCACTCCCTCTCTCCCTCTCTCTCTTGAGATTCTTTTGACATTTAACTCCTTCAACCACATCAAGGGTGAGAACATTGTTGGAGTGTGTATCCACCCTACCAAGAAGTGATTCACTTACCCAAAATTCTTCCCAAAATAAGAATACCTAACCCAACTTGAGGAAGACTAGCAATGAAAACTGATTGGAGTAATGGAATAGTGAAGCATGACACTTCTACATCTAATGATATCATGAATTACAAACACAAACTAGGAACACTTTAGAAAGCATATGTCAGTCACGTAAAGAAACATATTAGTTCATCTTCAATTCTATTTAATGTAACATCATCCATAAATTAAAAAATTAACAAATTACACATATTACACATTATTAATCATATAAAAATGACACACATCCAATAATTAAGAATAGAGACAAGGAATTTTATTAAGACAAGAAATTTAGAGTACATATGCCAATATTATAGCAAAACATAAAGGAATGTATTCCTTACTATATACCACATGGTTGAGAATAAGATTATACAATGAACCATGACAAGGACCTTCTTGACAAGTTTCTTCCAATATTTAACTCCTTTGACCACATCAAGGGTGAAAATATTGTTGGAGAACATATCTACCCTACCATGAAGTGATTCACTTCCCTGAAATTCTTCCTAAAAGAAGAATACCAAACACAACTCTCGAGAAAGACTAGCAAAGAAAATTGATTGGAGTAATGGAATAGTGAAGCATGCAACTTCTACATCTAATGATATCATGAATTGCAAACACAAACTAGGAACACTCTAGAAAGCATATGCCAGTCACATAAAGTAACATATCATTTCATCTTCAATGATATTTATTCAAAATGTTCTTATAATAAACAAGACATAGTCTTAGCATTTTTCAATGATATTAAGCATAATGAGTGTATTTCCAA
This sequence comes from Sequoia sempervirens, assembly GCA_007258455.2. NCBI lineage: Eukaryota > Viridiplantae > Streptophyta > Pinopsida > Cupressales > Cupressaceae > Sequoia > Sequoia sempervirens. Next base: position 19,905 of record VDFB02322264.1, on the reverse strand, counting down.
CACAATTAAAATGCACAAAAACATATACACATATAACTAAACACATTCTTCAATAATCATAGAAATATAGAAATTTCAACAATATAAGAATAGACAAATATTAATTAAAGAAGGTATAGCTAATATATGTATGTAGATACATATATATTCATGTATGTGTTCATACTTATTTATGAGTATACATTCTTATGTAAATAATTATATATATATATATATATATATATATATATATATATATATAAATACTTGTTTAATTAACAATCACTTCTTATAAAAAAAATACTTTAATGGATACCCACTATAAAAAGAGTCAATTACAATAAAATACAGGTACATAGTTGATAATTGAAAAATTATTGACAAATTATCATAAGTCAGAATACCCCTCCCAATTAGCCTTTAACAAAGGTACTGTAACAACCCCGATGTTCTGCTTAGTAAAATTTTCCTAGTTTTCACTGCCTCGTGAATAAACCATGATGTCATAACATAGCAATAAATATTTTTCTTTCCATAATGTAAATTGCATGCATAATTGAAATAACACTATTTCCAAAATCCAATTGCATTCCATTGTAATATCACAAATCTTTCCATAACATAGATGTCACATTGAATGAACTCAAGTATGTCATTCATGATTACATTCTTCCATATAAATGGATACATGACACATACATAGATCCTCTGAGCTTCATCTAGCAATAGATATATAAACTCATCCTGATGTCATCGCATCGATGTATACACTTTGAATGTCCTTGCTTGCTAGTGAAAACACTCCAGCTATCCCCGATACTGGTGTAAACATCTACAAACCTCAACCACTAACTGATGAGGAGAAGCATCACTCAAGCGATTTTCTAACAATCATAGACTCAAATGCGGTCCCTCACTCATCTATCACATATGACAAGATGGCCCTACCCTTCAATGAAAAGATTGGTTGGTAAACCTCATATCAATAGCCTATATGAGGTTAGTGTTGTGTCCTACATGACTAGAACTTGTAAATTGCCATCTAGGTCTAGCATGCATATAAATGGATCACGGTGAATTGATAACGTAAACAATGGATACTTACAGTACTTTGGCCAAATTTTTGTCACTCAGTACTTTGAGTGAAGGTCATTCTATTCACATACACTTCTATAGCTCAATTTGGATCTTAACTGTTCATATACTATACTTAGGTAATTTCCTTCCTTAAGTAATCCCTAACCTCAAAAATGACCTATTTCCCTTTCAAAACACTATGATATCTCATGGATATATCCATCCTTGGTTTAATATAAGAGCTTTCCTAGACCACGAGTTAACTTTACATAGACAATCCATTCACTACAAAAGACAATCTAGTCCCAAGTATAAATTTATAATATAGAGTATAGCTATATAAGCTTCTTCTATTCATAAATAACTAAATCTAATAAAAAATATACCTCAACAATAAGTGATACTCATTAAGAGTACATCCTTATCAATGAATGTCCTCATTCGAAGAATAGTCATATCAATATATGATTCCCTTCGAGAGTTTATTCTCCTTAATTAAAGGGTTTAAGCAAATATCCCATTCTTGTCAATACTATAACTTGGTATTAAGAGTGTATTGCAACAAATCAAGTAGCAACTCTAACTCCCTAGGCAATTCCCACCTACATCTCCATACACATAGTATCTCATAAGCTCATGTGATTTACTAAATCAAAAAGGTGAGTCTCAACCTCAATATACCCTAATCTTAAGATAAAGTTATCAACCAATGACTAGCTCGATTATATAGGTTATTCTAACCTCATATGTTTCAAACAAGACCAAGTGTACAATCCAACTTAGTAAGTTATTCCCAACCTATAGGTATCAATGAGTATTCACGTACTTATCCTCAGAGTAACCCACTAGCCATATAGTATAATCAAATGAATTAGCTATGAATAACTTTTAAGCCACCCTTGTTTAATCATATCTAGTATAATAATAATACTTATGATGAACAAATCCTCCTATCATGGAGTAACTACAAGCTCTTCACAAAATAGTATAACAACTTCTAATTCATTTTCAAAGAAATACTATTTTCCCCTAAATGCAAGTATTCACGATAGACTAATTAAAGAAATCATGAAACAATCTTTCAAAAGATAAGACAAATGGGTCTGTGCATGATCATCATGGAAAAAATAGGCCCTTAAGTGACAAAAAATTTAGAAAAATCAAAGTTAGGAAACTTGACGTAAAAATTTGAATAAGTTATCTATATTATTTCAAAAATATGTAAGAATAGAATCCATGGAAAATTAAATGTAGTTTCTAAACTACTAGGTTTATTTATAAAAAAAATCTATTTGGTGACAATTTGAAATTTCAATGCAATAGTACTTAAATTTTAGGGAAAAAATAAAAAGTAGGTGTCTGTCTGACCACCCTAACCACAATAAAATGATAATATTTTTTTATAATATTTTAGATATAAGTAGAGGACTCATGTTTGGATGTGATGCATATTATTTTGTAATTTTTTCCAAGTAAATAATTAATTATGAATTTTTTATTACAAATTTTTAAAAATATAAAAACTTGTATGTTTGACCACCTTAACTTGGTCAAAACTTCATGATATTCATTGTTTTTAATCCTATAGTACACAAAGCATAGAATGACACATGTTTCAAATTCAAAAATGTGATATCGCTTTGAAAGCTATAGATGTTTTTCAATCAGCTTATCAATTAGGACTTTATTCGTAATTCAAATAGAAAATTAATAATATTTATTTATCAAATTCAAAGTAAAACATAATTTATATTGGTGGAAAACTGAGAATCTCCTTTAAAAACCCTTTTTGTTTCATCAATTTTGGGTGAAAAAAAGGTCGTCAACCACATACCCATCATATTGCCACTTTTTGGCCCATCATGATCCTACACATACCCAAATAAAGGAAGATTATTCTCATGCATGTATTTGATTATCCCATCGACCGATTGTAACTCATCTTTCCAAAAAAACAACTGGCTTAGCTTTGACCTCTCAAGCGATGCCACAATAAACCTCTATCTATCAAGTTGATAATATACTTCAATCAACATGCTAATACTCTCACAAATACTCAAAGCTCTCTCTCAAAATATAGCAGAATAATGCAGATAATAAATGCAAAGAAAAAGTGTATGAAATGTTGAGCACAATGCACCCCAAATGAGAGCTCAACTCCATTATTTATACATCAGAAAAGAGACTTTTCATACTATAGAAAAGGAATGAGTATTGAAAACAAACTCCATGCATATCAACTCACTTAACTTAGCTAAAAGGTGGTATAGAAATAATAGTAGACTCAACAAAATAAGGCTACTGGTTGACCCTATTAGTTGAAAGCAACATAAGACCATTTCAATTCAGCACATGATAAAAATGTGATATTTGAATTTCCTTCAAAATGATCATCTACAACAAATAGGTTTCATAAGGTGGCACTAAAGCAAGAAGAAATCTCCTACAGTTGACGTGGCTTTATTCTTATTTGAATCAATCAATATCAAAAGTGCAACACTTAGCACATGTCGACTTAGTCTAAGATGATTCGATTCATCTCATAAATTAGTTTGATTAGTTCATTGAAATGTTGTACATATCCTTGCATACATTTATTTGTTGTTGATATTTACTCTATGACAAGGTGTTTTACAATTTACTAATTCAAAGATATTTCTACATAAGACATCGACCAAGTCTCAATCCTCATATCGAATTAATGCTTGTGAGTTACATTGCATATAACTCATCCTCCATTGATTTCCAATATAATTATACTCGGCCTTACAATGCTTTCTACACTTGTTGTACACTCCTATTCTTTTGCACATCAAGGCACATCACATGGGTTATGGAGCAAGCATAGTTTATGTTATATATTCTACACAATGCATTCATAGCCTATGCAATAGGCGTTTGGATTTATCAGCCAAAAGTACACAACTCATTATACATTATATGTTGCCTATATTCATTTGAATATGAAACTTCATATGTATACAATGCGATATGTAAAAATAATACAAAACTTTGAAATCATGCATTGTATATATACTATATATATAATATAATATATATCCATATGTTAAATTATATACACATATATATTTACAAACTTATATAATATATATTTACTTTTCCAAAGCATCATTCAATAATCAAATGCATGATATCCATTCACTTGACCATAAATAGTATAGGTTAAACCCATAAAAGTGGTATACAATTTGAGTGAGGAAGGAAAAGTTGCAAAAAATGACCCCATGCAATTTTTTTTGGTTTTTAGGGTTTGAATGAACTTTTTGGTTCGAGCGAACCAAAATAGGGTTTGCTAGAACCCTGGTTTGAACAAAACAATTAAATGTAGGGTCCCACCATTCTAGGGAAACAACAAATAGGAAACCTTTGTGAAAGGGGGTTTTCTCGAACCCCCTGGTTTGCTCAAACCCCCCCTTTTCCCACCTTTTCACCCTCTGGCACCAAAAAATCTCTAGAATTTTTCCCTTCGAAGCTCGGGTTGAGGATGAAAATGGAGGAGACTTCACATACCCAACTAGATGATGGTAGTCCACAAAACGAGTTATCCAATGAATATAATTTTAATATGTTTTGGTTTTATTATGTATTTGTTTTTTTAGTTTTATTAAACATAGGTTTTTCACTGAAAATCAAGCTCTATGTTCTACACATGTGGAAAAATAGAAAATTATCAAAAAAAGAAAAGAAAAATATGAGTGCATGAGATGTTGAAGTCCTTGATCCAAAAAATAAAATAAAATTTCGATACATACAAAAAAGTTGCATTGTATATGACCTGCTTATGTGTGAATTGTAATTGGTTTGACTTCGAAGCTTGATTAAGGAAAAAATATTCAATAAAACACTATGAAACCAATTGGAAGCACTAGATATCGTAGTTACAAATATAAATTTGAAAAAAATAGAATTTTATCCTTCATGGAAAAAAAATTATGTTGTATACGATGAGCGCCACTCCTTAAAAATATTGTTTACTGAAAAAAACTAGTTTTTGAAGGAGATGGAAAATGAAGTACAATCTGATTCCAAATTTTTTGAAAAAAATATATTTAGAATCTATAGACAAAATGTCACAAATCGCTAGTTTGCATCATCTTTAAATTCCTCATGGTTTAGCTGCTATAGGTGCCCGAAAGTGAAGATTTAGTTAGAAAAAAATATTTCATTGTCAGTTTGGACAAAAATTGTAAGCCAATATTGTGGGATCACCTTATACATAGTATACATAGCATCCAATGCTTATACATACATACATATATATATTTACACAAAAGCGTTCAATGTTAGTGATACATATATATATATATATCATTACTTTCATATATATATAAGATAATAATATTATACATAATATCGACTGCACACACACACACACACATATATATATTCCTCTATACTCATGTATACATACATATACATGTATTTATGTATATATATATATATATGTATACATTTGATTGTACAATCAAGCACATGCATATTTACTATCTTATCAACAAGAGTTATACATGTGATGAATATATACAAATACATCCATTCCACATGTGCTCACCTTATCTATACAAGCATAGCAATATAGGGAAGAAATCATAAGCTCTAAGCATTTAAACACCATCCAAGAATGCACTCAATAGTAATCAAGTCCCCTACTAATGTAAACAATCATACTAAGGATGACTTACCAATTTCCACTACTATGTCTAGACTCAACCATTCTACTGTGAGTGTGCAAAAGCTCATATAAGTTACATTACTAGTTACCTGACCAAGATCTTCGCCTGGGTGATACTTCCCCTCCGCTTGGAGGATTGAACCTATCCCTACAACCGAATCAACACATTCACAATGGTAGTTAAAGAAGTTCATAATAAATCCATATGCATCATAAACTTAAGTATATTCATATAGCAATCAATGTAAACATATTTACTCTTTCAAAGCCTTATTAAGTATTTATCAATACTTTCACATCATACCTATTTTAGTATTCCATTCCTCAACAAGCATATCAAACCCATGATTGCAACCTATTTACCCATGAAGGTAAAAATAAATCAGTAACAACAAGACGGGGTGTAATAGGTACATGTAACAAAAGTTTACAATGAGAGAACAACTTTATTCATTAATACTTTTTCGAATGGATTCTATGTTTTAATCCATTAATCAAAGAACATGCTTAACCTTTTATTCCCTTAAGCTAATATTAAACATTGTGTAAAACTTATCCTAATATTTTCAAACAACACCAACACGGTTACCATTAGTAAAGTATAGACTCCCCAAATGTGTTTACAAATATTGTCAATTCCATCCACATATTTAAAATACAATAAATAAAGGTGAAAAAATTTCATAAGTTCATATAGTCCCATAACACATATTAAGCATCACAATAGATTCATGTGCTAGAACAATTTTGCACTCATGAAGACTAGTTCTATACTCATAGCCCTAAACTAGTCAATAAAGCATTCATTTTTTGACAATTATTTGTTTCATCAAGTTCTATCAAGTCCTAAAAATTTGACAATTAGATAAATAAATTCCTTACAACTATAAGACCACTTTTCTATTATTGATTATATTCTAAGTATTATATTTAATTTGTTTAATCTCACATTAAATTTTAATTATTTTAATCATAAACTTTATCTCTTTTATGTAAAATAATTTATTAAATAATTTAATTGATTTAATCTAAATAAATGAAGAGAAACCATTTATTCATTTATTTCTTTACGAGTGGGAAGTGGCCCATTGAAATTAATATCATAAATGAAAAAAATAATGAAATGCTATAATAAGCATATCAAGAGGAAAACTTAAAATCATATTTCCAATTATTTGTTTCATCAAGTTCTATCAAGTCCTAAAAATTTGACAATTAGATAAATAAATTCCTTACAACTATAAGACCACTTTTCTATTATTGATTATATTCTAAGTATTATATTTAATTTGTTTAATCTCACATTAAATTTTAATTATTTTAATCATAAACTTTATCTCTTTTATGTAAAATAATTTGTTCCAATTATTTATTTTAATGCTATAATAAGACTAGTTCCAATTATTTGTTTCATCAAGTTCTATCAAGTCCTAAAAATTTGACAATTAGATAAATAAATTCCTTACAACTATAAGACCACTTTTCTATTATTGATTATATTCTAAGTATTATATTTAATTTGTTTAATCTCACATTAAATTTTAATTATTTTAACCATAAACTTTATCTCTTTTATGTAAAATAATTTATTAAATAATTTAATTGATTTAATCTAATAAATGAAGAGAAACCATTTATTCATTTATTTCTTTACGAGTGCGAAGTGGCCCATTGAAATTAATATCATAAATGAAAAAAATAATGAAATGCTATAATAAGCATATCAAGAGGAAAACTTAAAATCATATTTCGATGATGATACTAAATCTTTCCAATCTATGTTAAAAAGATATTCCATTCCATTGTACAACAACAATATTGTATTATGAGATATATCTATCATAGCATGTGATAAAAGGTAAATAGTATTCAATACTTGTCATTCTTGATTGTGTGGCCTTTAACATATGAAACCCTTTGTAGTGTCAACTTCCAATCCTCAAGCTTTTCTGGACTTCAACATTGTAGAACATAGAAATGATTGTCACAAAGTAACGTGGTCTCATAGAATGCCATGAAGGTAGGATATGCACGAAAGGGGTTGAATGAAAACAACTTTAGAAACTTCAAGTAATTATAGCCAAATGATGGAAAGCCAAACTCTACAAATTTTACCAACATTCTCCCTTCATTACAAATATGGGAGCTTTAGGACAAGGTATGGACATTCAACAAGGTCTAATCAAAAAGGTATTTAAGACAAATATTAGAGTTGGATATACTCTGATTGATATGCATGCAAAAATTGAAGAAGCTTACAAACAATTTAAGAATTTGTAGAAGACGTCCAAGCAAATAAAGGAGGCATAGACAAATATGATGCCACGATAAGCATGCATGCACAAAATGTAAGCATAGACAAGGAAAGCTAGGTGTTTGACAAAATACCACAAAGAATACCAACGAAAGGAATGTAAAAATTGCATAAAGCACAAAAAATGGATTTATTGATAAGGTTTTTAGAAGCTTTTAAGCTAATGCAATTGGTGGAAACTCACAGGAAGAGCCATTTGACATGAGAGCATGGCAATGAAAATATTGATGGAATCCCTCTTATTATATATAGAATATCCAGAAATGTAATATGGCCACATTGAATATCTGGTTGAGGAGGGCTTGCCTCCCCTCTCATATTTTTCTTGTTTTATGTGTTCCTCCCATCAAATGGTGTTGGTGTAGGTTTTTTAATATTTATTTTTGCTACACATTATTAAGCATACTTAAGTCATATGAGACATGGTTTATGTGAGGACACATGGTGTAATCCATCAATTACATGTGTCATCCTCACCCACACTTGAGTGGTTGAGTCTTACACCCTATTTTGGCCTTTTATGCCACCTCACATAATCACTATCTTGTCTCTTTCTAAGTAGGTTATGCCACATGTTAGGAATTTTATAAGTAGGTATAACTCCCACCTAATTTCATCATTTGAGAGTTATTACCCCTCTTGGAATTATATGCCCACATTATGATATATAATTAACACTTTCCTCTACCTCCTAGCTAGTTCAGATGAGTTCATATCAACTAAGTCAGTGCAAAGGAGTGTTGATGCATATTGTATTATTTGGAGTGTGATAATATCAATATTTTGTTATTGCACCATATTCTAGCAATTCATCCTCTTGCTTCTCTCATGTAGAAGGCTAATCTTGGTTTTGCAGGTGATCCTGGATGCTCGAGTTCATCAGTAATGAATAACAAATAATATGTGAATGTATATTCGTATAACGAATAATGTATTTTGTAAAGTTGTGAATTGATATATATATGTATATATATATACATATATGCATATAAATGTATTGCGTTATGTATATATATGTATATACTTGTATATTATATATATTTATTATATATGATAATGATTTCCATAGCATTGAATTATTAAAGTGCATATCATTATAAACATAGAAAATGGTAATTATTGCACACAACAAATAGTTAAAGAGAATAAAACTTGAGATAAGGTAGTGCATAACCATAAGTAATGGTTAAAAGTGTTTAAAGTGCTGAGTATTATGAATAAGAGAAACACCATGTAAAAGTGCATGGTTTCATATGCCAACCAATGTGTATGTTAAGCTGACAATGACTAAGTCAATGCAAAGGACAAAATGAATATCCACGCACATGAAAATTTGACCCAATCATTTCAAATAGTAGCCAAAGGAATAGGGTGTGTAGGAAACAATGTGGCACCAACTTATGAGAAGTATGAATCGATTAGAAGTATGATTTGCAATATAAATTCCAATTTATGAAGCATTATGGAATATGAGAAATGGTCAAGTGTATGGCTGTCGAAGTAAGTTGATCTATAGAAAAAAATTACCTCACATTTCTGATTATCTTGTTGTTCATTTGAGTAAAGCGACTCATTCACCATGGTTGTGTATGTGTTTTCTATACAACAATTATAACTACCACCTTTTCTTAATCTTGTTGAGTCAAACCTTTTGAGTTGAGAAGTGTCATACTTGATACCATGTTTTTAGCCTTTAGTTGCTGACCTTTGTGTATAAATAAAGGAGCTATCTACCTCAATAGGGACACATATTTTCATTCTTGCTATGATTTTTCTGAGTTGTTATTATCTGATTTTCTAAGTCAAGAGTGATTTTTTGAGAGTTGTGAGAGTGTTTTGAGAGTGAGATTTTGGTGAAGAGGGAGAAGGTTAGTTTGGGAATTGCTTACTGAATTGGAAAAAGATGAGTTAGAATTCCAGTTCGATCAATTGGAGCATTGTGTAAACATGAATGCTCAATTCTACTCTTTTGTAAGTTTTTTACGTTTTGAAAAGATTGTGTGACATTGTTGCCTTGATTGGGAAATTATTTCATCTATTTATAAGGGAAAGGTTAATTTATTCTCAAAGTGAAACTAAAATATTGCTTGTTATACTTAGTGTATGGATCTATATTGCATGAAGTGTTTGTACATATTCCATAATAAGGAATGGGTGGTTATAGTGGGTATAAATACTATATTATGGGTATAGCTTATATAGCTAATGTTTAACCTTGTTGACACTTAGAGTTATTTTGATTACTTAGTAGAAGTTTTCTAATTAACATAGAGGTTATAGGTTATTCTTGGGGTTAAGGTTACTCCATGGCATAAGGTCTAATAACCTATGCATAGGTTATGAATGGTCAAATACAAATGAAATTAGGAAGGTGGGTTAAGTATATGATGTCCACTCTAAATCTTGGGTGATGAATACTTTTGCCAAAGTAGTGCAAGTTGCCACTATTTACACTATCAGTTCACTGTGATCTAGGTTTACATGTACTAGTCTAGGAATGTCATATGGTGAAGCCACATAAGTGGTTTACACTTTTGAAGAGGAAGGAAATTTTGAAATTTTCCCACTCTTCATATCAACTGGGTTCGGCCGAACCATATGGCTCGACCGAACCATTTAATTGGTTCACCGAACCATATGGTTTGGCCGAACCCATGGCTCGGCCGAACCAGTCACCGAGCCTAATAAAAAATCATATTTAAGGGGTTCGGCCGAACCCCTTGAATATGACAAAACAAAAAAAATGCTTTCACTTTCACATTTTACTGTGAATTTACCAGTCAGTCACTGTCCCTGCGCGCGGCGAACATAATCCGAACGGCAACCCAACAAAATTTCTCACCGGCGAAAGCAAATTTCGGGTCCTCTCTTCAAACTTCATCATTCCAATTCGCATATCGACCACTATTGAGCACGAGGTATTTAAAATTCCATTTTTTTAGAGTTCAAAATGCATGTATTTGTTTAATTTCGAACCCTATATGCAAATTTTTAAAATTTGTTGAATTCAAATTGCACTTGTTTGAAAGTTTTAAAGCATTTTCAATATAGTATTTTGCTTCCCCGTTTTGCATAATCCAAGGGTTTGAGTAAGGAAAAATGAGTTTCTCCGAAAGTTAGTGCAAAAACATTATAATGGCTCTCAACATAGTCTAAAAAATGGAGATAAATAAATTCCTAAAGACTAGAAGTGTAGGGGTCAAGGTCACAAAATAATTTTAAAACTACAAATTTACGGTTAAACTTGTAGATGAAAATACAAATTTCATACATGTAGGAGTGAACCATGAAAGTCATAGCTTGATTTGTTAAGGTGTTATAATATTAAATCTTATAAAAAATCAAGAATCATATCATTGATTACGTACATTACAATAAAATATCTCCATATAACAAATGAAGCTAAAAACCCTAACCTTCTTTGTGAATTCTATAGTGTGTTTGCTACATGAGTAATTTTTTTTATGAAAACCATGTTTAGGAATGAAAATATCCAATCCCTTATGCTTCTAAACTAAAGTTTGCAATTTGCTTATGGTTCTTTTGGCCTTATAGATTCTTGAATCATTTTATAATATAAAACCTACATATAACCTACTTTGGCTCTAATAATTGTAAACCCTTTAGGAATTCTAAATTGTTGCATCTTGTCTTGATTTTCCCACCATTGTTATTCCTTTTGAAAATTTTACAAATTAGGCAAAGAATCCTTGTACTTATATAGAGGATCCTTATGTATGTTCTTAAAATTATTTAAGGTTAAATGACTTAATCTAAAATAAAGGCATATACGGATCTCTTGCAATTGTAACCTCTTTACTAGTGTTCAAACATATTTGATACCTTGATGGCATAACATAGATGATGTTGCTTGATATTGCTTTATCCATGGATACCCAAATAAAATATGAGATACATCTAAAGAAGAAAGAATATGACATAGAATAAGAACTTCCCTCATCTTTTAGACCAAAAAATTAAGGTAAAATAATGTATCTATAGTTTCAATCAACATATCATTAGTCAATTTTAAATAAACCTTCAAATATGCATATGCTTGTTGATAAAATGATGATAAAACAAAAATTATTCAATGCATACATTTTATTGGTGAGTAAGATCAATAAACACACCCTTACATGGTTCATGATCCACACAAAACCAAATGACCATTATAATTATTTGGTAATATCTCACAATGTGAAAAAGGTGTCAAAAAAATTAGCATACCTAAATCGTAAATTGATTTGTCATAAAGTGGGTGGGTAGCTTAGTGGTGGAGATTTGCATCCTAACTAGTTCATGGAAATTTCAACATGAGGAGAATTAATAGTAAAATAATAATATCTTTTGACAACATAGGCATCCAAGTACTCATTCCAAGATTGTTGAAGATACAACATTAATACATTAGGATTTCAATTAAATATCACACTTTCCTATAAAAAAATCCCAATTGATCTATCTTTTGGTAGTGCATTTAGTTTGATATATTTTTTCTTCCCCATACTTACAAGATTCCTTTATTATCGAAGCTTATTTACTCTAGTATGTTATCCTTGGTTCTCATATGAACTATATATATATAATTCAATCAAGATCATCTTATCATTACAAATTTAAACTTAGCTTATTTTTTCTCCCAATTTCTTCTTAATGAACATATGGTCTTTCTTCCTCTATTAGCCTACTCATGCACCATCACCAACCATGAATGAATCTCCATGAAGCTAAATACCCATTTGTACTTGGTTGGTGTAAGTTGGGATTAGTGTTCCATTCACTTAAAATCTTATCTTTAATGTTGTTTTTTTCTAAATTCTTTCTAAAGGGCATAAATTATAGTCTAGAGCTTTGATTTTAATATTTTCTTAAAATTAAAAATATTAATGAGCTTGATGCATTAAGCTAAAAAATATCAATTTGGACACCATTAAAACCCTCGAGAGACTCTCGCAAAGTGAAAATGAGCTCCAAAATTTTATAGTGTGATATGTGAGAAAAAATGAAAAGGTAAGCAATGGGCTCAAGATATTATTATAATAAAATTAAATAAGGAGATCGTGATGATTATTGTACTAGGAGTTACATTGGGAAGAGTGGAGCATCTTTTCATAATAGATGAGACTTATTGTAATTGACATCTTCATCATAAAGCACTAGTATTGGGAGTGGTTACTATCAAGGTTATGGGATTTAAGGTCCTATATCATTAGTTCGTTTATATTTTGTGTACATGTTCCAATGCATAGTGGGGCATGGGTTCTTTTCTTGTGGACCATGATTTTTTTCCACTCATTACATAAATTAATTGATCATTTCTTGTTTCCCTTGCTCTATATATAATTTAATGTATGACATAAGGTTTAAATAGTGTTATGTAGAAATAGCCAAAACATTAGACTAAAGAAGATTGAGTGGATTGGATTGTTATAATCTTGTTATGAATATTAATAAAAAGTTTCATATCTCTTTAGTAGTGGGATTTTTTGAAAGGGTTTCTCCATATTATAATTCTAGTGTTCATGAGGTTTGAATATTTATTTATTTTCTTAGTGGAACAACCACTTGGGATTAGTTAGGTTTTAATTAAGGTTCCAATTAATGCCAGTTTTGATTACGTTACATATAATAAAATTGATTAAAGATAGGGTATTTTATGGAATTTATTTTTAATGTTATATGTTATATATCAGAAACTTAATTAGATTATGATTCTATTAGCATTAAATTGTGTTGGAGTTAGGGTAAAGACAAGATTTAATTATAGTTAGGTCTGTACCTAAGATTAGCTAGGATTAAATTACTATTAAGGTTAGGGGTCTAAATAAGGTTAGGGGTTAAATTAGCTAGGGCACAATCATTTATTACTAAGTAGGTTAAATTTTATCATAAGTTTTAAATTAATATATTAAAACTACCATACTATATTTAACAAATTAGTGTTAGGGAAGTTAGGTTTAGGTTGAAATAGAATTATGATCATTAATATATTGATTAATTATGATTGAAATTAGTGTTTAATGAGGGTTAGGTTAGGTTTATAATTCATTTTAGGGTTTATAATAGGGGTTAGGGTTGTGTTAGTAGTAGTGTTCGTGCTATCATCACAAATACGCTTATCACTCACAAATAGGAATTAGGTTAGAAGAAGTTAGGTTATGTTAGGATAGGTTAGAGTTAAAATTGGGAATGGTAAATAAGCATCACAATTAGATTTTACTAACAAGGAACAGGGAGTTAGGGTTATCAACACAATCAGGGATTTTATTAGGGTTAAAAGAAATAGGGTTAGGGTTAGGGTTAGAGTTAAAATTGGGATTAGGGTTGGGGTTATTATTACGAATAGGTTTATCATCGCGAATAGGATCAGGGTTAGGGTTAGGATTAGGGTTACTGTAAGGGTTAGGGTTATGGTTATAGTTATGGTTACAATTAGGGTTATCATCATAATGAAGTTATTCATCACGAATAAGATTAGGGTTAGGGTTATCATCACCAATAGGCTTATAATCATTAATAGGATTAGGGTTAGGGTTATCATCATGAATAGGGATTAGGGTTAGGATTAGGGTTAGGGTTAGTGATTTCATTAATATTATTTAGTATATTGTATGTTTGATTAGACTTAAAGTGCCTCACCATTAGTTGATACTCCTACTATATATATTTACCTTGTTTGCAATAGTTTAGTCCATGTCAATAGTTGATTTGCACCATTAATAACTTGGTGGGAATATCAAGTATTTTTTATTAAATATAATCAATAATCATTGTAAAAGAAATTTTAAATCAAATATTAGTCTAGAATGATTATTTGAGTGCTAGATAAACCATTTAAATTTAACCTTCATAATATTACTCTAAATATGTAGTTTTACCAACAAAAGGAATGATATTTATGTCTATTACATGACAATTACAAAATCATGACTATAATTCTTTAAATTATACTCATAATCTAATTTAATACTCATAAGATATTAAATCATTGTTTTTCTCAAGAGACGTGTCATTAAATATCAAGAATATTCTTTAGTTTATTAGTCCACAAAATAATTTTAATATAGTCCATAACATTCAATTTTAAAATTCATAGAGTTGTTGGGATATTATCATATCACTAGCTATGGAAAAATTTAGGAAAGGGTGGGATATTACACTGCCCCCTATATTTGTGTGTTTTAGAGAAAATTAGCATGGAAGGTTTGCATTTCTCACAAATAAGAAAAAATCCTGAGAATAATGTACAATATTCTACTATATGTTTTCATATTGTTGAGTTATGCCTTGCAAATTAAATGTGTATCTGTTCCTCTACAACAATCCATTTATACATAGAACTATGGATTAATGGTTTTATTATATTATGATTGAATTATGCCTCATGTTGGAAATTCCTCTATCTCTTCTTTGCTAAAATACTTTGGAACTAATAGGATTCAATTGTGTTTTATGACATAGGTCTATATTACCACAATGATGTATGTATAGGTGTACATTTTAACTTGGTTAGCTTTCCTAGCAAGTTCTTCATTACAACAATCACTCCACCTTGTCACTCAATCAAGCCCACTAGAACATATATTGGAATTTAACCTCTTTCATACTAAAAGAAAAAGTAATCATTAATTATATTTAATTCACCATATAATTTGATATAAGTAATGCATTTTATAAGATCTAATTGGTGTATTTACAAAAACTATTTTGTGTTTTGGGCATAGGTGGTCCTAGAAAATATGCATAAATAATAAGATAGACTATGGATTATCTTTTAAATATTGTTCACGGTTTTTCATGTCATATTTTTATAGGAGGTCCTCATAATTGGTATTCTTGTATGGTATTAGAGCCAAGCTAGGTGCATTTGACACCTATGTTGTGGTTCAAGGGAGTGTGTTGGAGAAATGATACACACCTAAGCCATAAAAAGACTCATCACAATGTGAGCCATTAGCTCAATAGTAGAGCATCCTAACACCAAATGGGAGGTCCTAAGTTTGAATACTAGTTAGTCCATAGAAATTTATATAAAAGTCAATCACTAGTACATAAGAAGAAGAATAAGTACCCTTATAATTTTTATTAATACCAACAAATTATCATTCCTCACATACATAGGGAATCAATGATTTCAAGCTCATCAACATGTATATGTACCTCAATCTCATGACCCTCATATAAAACCATTTTATTAGATTTATTTAGTGTAAAATATTTAAATTTTCATTAGGAGGAACAATTGAAGGATTGACCCCAATATTAACCCCCTCAACCTAATTTTTTTTTATCAATCAAATCCTTAATCAATTATTCCTTAATCCCATAAAATGTTGAGTAATTACAATTAACTCTACAATTTAATAACAAAATTTTTCATTATATCTTTTGGGAATAACTTTAGATTTATCTAATGGGCCTAATAGGAGGAAGTGTAATCATGCAAGCACTAAGTAAATCTTGAAGCATTTTACAAAGGAAAAGTTGGAGGTTTCAGAGTCATAATTATTAGAAACATTTATAATGTATATAGTTTGTACAATGGTCATTTCCATTATTTTACTATCCTTTGGAAATAATTTTTCTTTCAAATTTACAAGGGTAGGGATGATGTAGATGAACATTAGAAGATCCATAATTATGTGGTAGCTCTAACAATCTCTTTAGTTCTTAACATTCATCTCACTTGCACATGCAAATGTTAAGAAATGTATATACTTTGTAGATCCTTGTTTACAAAATCAAAAATCTAAAATAATAAACTTCAATCTAACATTCTAATATTTGCATTGGCCAATTCTCAATATTAAAAAATAGACCCAAAATGAAGATAATACTATTAAATTTCATGGGAAGAACTTAGTCAATAACTTATCATCATACACAAAATCCAAATATGTAGCACTAAAGAACCTTGAATGTGTCATCCAGGATCTCCTTTAACATTGTGCATCTCAAATCTAGGATCCAAAAATCCAACAAAAAATGGATATGTAAAATTTTTAATAGAAATTGAATTGTGTTTGATTTTTATATGTATGTCTTTTTTTGTTTCCATTAGGTAAGGAATCAATATTACTTTTCATCTCAACAAGCCTTTAAACATTAATGTCAAGGGTAGATAGAGGCACATTGAATTTCATTGGTTCATGTGAGATATTTATAACAAGTATGCAATAAAGTCAAACTTTATTAGATTTGATTCAAGTAATATGACACATTTATTTTGCTTTCCAATCTATAATTTTTTGATGTTCTCAAGGCTATATAATTGAAGTTCATTTATGTTAACAACTATTATATTAAATATTTTTCTCCCCAATTATTTTCAAATGATTTTATACTTTAATCTTTGTATTCTTATTCTTTCTTTCATCGTTTCATTTAAAATTTGAACCATTTAAGGATGTTATGTTATAGATTGTAGTTGTCTTCCAATTCTTTTTAAATCAAGTTAATAGTATGAAAATATTATTGATGAGTAGATGAATTAAATTACAAGTTCTATTTTATATTTGTATTCTTTTTATCTAGATATATTATTTACCAAAGTCTTATTGTTTTTTTAGGTGTACTGTATATATATAACATGGAAAATGTAGATCATGTTTCACCTGTGCTAGAATCTTTGTTTGCAAATACTAGTAATGATCTAAAAAAATTAAGAGATTCATTAGCACAAGGTGCAAACCCAAGGATATATAGTGAACTATGCATGTTAATATTGCATAGTCTAGAAAAACTAAAAGATGAACTTGAGAGGACTAGTGCATATTCACCAAACAGAGTGACTGCTATTGTTTCCCACATGCGGGAAGAAGTACATGGTGACGTTCCCCTTAAACAACACAAGATAGTGTCACCAAAGAAATGATAAAAGCTACTTGTTTCATTTTATCAAATGAAAGAAGGTTAGGGGATACCAGTCACTAGATGTGTTGATCATGCTATGGCCTCATTGACCACCCACCACTTAGCAAAGACATGGTATATACCCAAACAAATGACCGACCCATTGTATTTGTTCAAGACAGAAGGCCGAGGTCCATTTGGGCCTCAAAGTTAATTCACCTAGACATTCCACCATATGTTGGTCGTATGGTAGGATTGGCTGATAGGCCCACCTATCGCCGAGCAGATAGACCATCCCCAATGTTTAGGGTATTGGTTGGTGATAGGTCTCCTACTCTCACCCCAGCTCTAGTCCCCATAGTAGATGAGGTTGTTGTTGCTTCCCAAAAGGAAGCAATTGACACTGTAGGTGACATTGCAGCTGCCACCACTAGGATATCTGATGATCGTGTAGGTCAGTATTTGATATCTAGACATTCCCGATCCACACCATTTTCAGCACAGTGGACCACCATGGATCCTTTTACAATGACCAACATCCCTACTCCTACATAGCTTGATGCACTTACAAGAGATATGTCACGCATGACTCTACATTGTTTATCGAGACCTCGTTGAGGCATATACCACATTGCACGTATTAAATGGATCGTATAGAGCATGTTAGGAGATCATTTGATATTGGTTAGAGGTCGTTCAGTTCCGTGGATCCCATCACTCACCGAGCACTATACAAGACGTAATTCAATTCCATACCATACCAGAAATGCATTTACTCATGGGTTTTACCGATATGTTGATTGGTTCCGGTTCATCATCACCGTGCCATCTCACCTTCATAGTCCTCTACATTCATCATTTCGCACTGCATAGATCAGATGGATGCAGATATTGATTCGCTTCACTTGATCAGCTTGGTCCATATGGTGGAGGCTTAATCGCTTCAGAGAGGACTTTAGGTCATCCGGCTATCGATGATGTGCATGTATGTGCATGTGCATGTTTCAATTCTTTTTCATTATTTTTAAATTTCTTTTTAACTAGATATTCATTTAAGTTGATATATATGTGTATATATATTGTTATAGGTGGACATACCTCATATCACTCCTAGCCTTGGTCCATATCGTGTGCATGATCGATGTGACTCTGTGGATGAATCTGCTATTAGTGGACATGTGAGTTTTCATAAAATATATATTTATGTATGCATAGATAAATACAAGTTGTAGATTGATATTTTAAAATACAAGTTCATTTAAAAATAACTTTCATAAAATTTATTTAATAAAAATTATATGTATTTAACACATCTTGTACACAATTTTATTTGCAGGGCTCAGCACATCCATCAGAGTAGGACCGTTCTCATTCAGATGGCCATTCGCCTAGGAGTAGACATTCTTATTAGGCCATGCATTCTAGATTTATGATCTTTATCACATGTGTATTTGATTATATGATGATCTTTAAAATAGCATTTGATATTTGATGATCTCTAACTTGCACTTGCTTATATGATATACATACATTTGCTTGTTTTTTGATCTTTAGTATTCGACATTAGATGATCTTTAATTTATATTTTGCTTTTATGATATATGTACATATATTTTCTTATATGATATATACATACATTTGCCTCTTTGCTTATAATATGTGTTATGTTTATATGTATTGAATTCTTTTACATATATGTACATGTGTTTGCTTATGGTTTAAAAATGTTTACACATAATATATGTACATGCAATTGCTTTAAATATTCAATATACATACATGTTTTCTTTTTTTATGACCTCTTACATCTTATATTTCCTTATATTCAATATACATTTGATCTCTAGTAGAATTTTAGGGAAATCAATGCCATTTTATAATTAAGTTCATTCAAGTTGATCACAATAAATATTTTTTTTAAAATGACTTAAGAAACATTAACCATTGAGTTGAGAACAAGATATAATCTTTCTGACAAGTAACTTGA
>VDFB02322263.1:6189-110595 GCA_007258455.2 Sequoia sempervirens | reverse complement strand
TTCTTACAATAAGAATCATCTTTTAACATTTTCAACTTCCTACACAGATTCTTTTGAGAAACTAGGTTCCCATGCTAGATGGTCATTTAAAATGACCTTCAGTACTATACTATTAAAAAGGAAGCTCCTTGACACTCATACTGAATTCACATGCAACTCAAGGTGTGTGATAAAGTAGATTGGGTTATTGATGAAACTTTGTGATAAATATTGCTTATTGTATAGCAAGGACACACAATGAGAAGACCAAAAACAGGTTTAGCAATTACAGACATCATGGCTCACACACCCAACCCATTGTATGTCAAGCAATATACAAAAGAAGAATATCAATAGAAATTATTTGCATTAAAAAGTGAGTTCAAACTTAAACTTATACATTATATGGGATATGTGTTGGACACTAGGAACACTGAGAGAGGAGGCGGGGGGCGGTGAATCAATGTTCCACAATAGTTGAATTTCAAATCAGATCTTAAACTATCAACAGCAATATTTAACCTTCAATAGCATTCACAGTATATAAACAGAAGGAAACATGCAAACTCATTAAAGAGACAATGTGAACACAATAACACCAAAAATTTTACGTGGAAACCCTGTTAGGGGAAAAAGCCATGGTGGAGATTAATCCACAAAGTATACTCTGTTAAAAGTATGATCAAAAGGGAATGCACTTGCATTCAAGAACACTGCCTAGAGTTCACTACTTAAAATAGGGAAGGCTCACTGCCTTACAAAATATTTGAGATTACAACAAAATGTTGAACTGAGAAGATGCTAATGCCTGGATTCAGTTCCAATGAGGCACATAAAACAGATTTTGGACCTTTTGTCCAATTCGCACTTTTGCTCTACTTTGCTTTGCTTTCTACAAAATTCACTTCAACAGATCTTTTGATATTAGCTCATACAGCTGCTCTACACTTTTTCACTCACACACCTTCTCACTTCTTGATCCACACCACAAAAATGATTTACCGATCTCACATATATATCCGCTAATCAAGATTTTATTACTATATGTCGGCTTCAAACAAAATATAATATTCTTCCACATGTCGGCTCAAATCACCAATTAGAATTAATGCGTACCCACACAAGTCGGCTAGACTATAGTAGGGACCCAAATCAAAATTCCCAACACAAGAAATAGTTAAACAACTATTCCTCATACATCCGCGACACACTATACACAACAGGTCAGCCATAATGAGAAAATAAACAATAAGTCATTCTACCGGATCTCCAAACCAGTACACCGATCAATGCAACATTACAAAACTTACCAATCAGGTAACATACATGCTTGACAAGCTTCCCTAGGGATCTACACAACAAAATAATGATCCGGTGAAGTATTCAGACCAACTATTCAATTGGATACTCTGTTCTTCATGCTTTATGCCGGTATAATACAGTCTTCTACTTTTCTTGCCGGTATGAGCTACTTCTAAACTACAGACCACACTACTGACTTCAGTTGCCATCAATGACAACACTAGCAACCAAAAACAATCTCCCACAGCCATATGCCAACAATATGTTCAAACGGATCTTGGATCAACAAGGAATGACATAGCATGTCCCTATTCATCAACCAAAATCAATATTTCTTGATTTTACTGTTTGAGTCGCAAGAATTTAAATTACAAGGATAAACAACTTATAAGTTTATTTTCATAAACAACCTAATCCTATAAACCAATAGAAAACAATGACAACTTGTTTCTACATGGAATTCCTTCAAAACCGTCATCAATACCAAAGTCTAATGGTCAACCCTAAGATGCAAGGTTCGTACCCGCAGGCCCCGAACCTGGTTCGGGTTCGTCTATGGCTACGTGTTGGGTGTGCACAAGGTGCACGCCCAGCATTGTGGGTGTGCACCCTGTGTGCACCCAGCCCAAACCCGGGCGAACCCATGGGCCAAGTCAAAAAAAGTGGGCCCAAACTTGATTAAAAAACCTTTTTTCTTTTTCCTCCTAACCCTAAAACGGCCCAATATGAGGCCTTCAAACACATACATTTCATTTTTACCTCTCGTTTTGCTCTCACCATATTTTCTCTCCATCTTGGCATTTTGAAGGGAGGTGATTGTATTCGAAGGAGATCAATTGTGGAGTGCCAAATAGCTTCCACAAAAGAGATTTAAGTGTTTAAAGTATGCATTTAAACCCTATTCTTTAGTCTTTTGATGAATTTTTTCAAGTTTTTGATGGATTTTTTCAAGTTTGTGAAGAAGTTTTTCAAGTTTTTTTTTTTTTCATTTTTTTTTATAGATTGCAGAATGGCTAGTAGTCAAAGTTCAGTGGGTGGGGAGGGAAGTCAAGATTTCAAAATTGATAAAGGATTTCCTTTATGGAGACATACCACAAGAATTTCGCAACTTCTTGGAGGTGGGGGGTTTGTTTGGAAGTGTAATTTTTACAATGCACAATATAATAGCTCCTATTATTGAGTGAAACTTCATTTTATGGGCCTTGGCGGTAAAGGGATTAATATGTGTGAGGGCCCAAATAAGAAGGGGTTGCCTGTTGTACAAATAGCAAGATTTATAAAATAACAAGAAGATGCTGACAAATTGATTGCAAAAGGAAAACAAAGTGGTTGTTGTTTCGGAAAGAAAAAAACAATGACATTACCCTCTCAGACAGTTACGGCCTCCAAACATCCCTTCTTTCCTATGCCCTCTACGAAAGATGAAGATGAAGAACCACAAATCACCACCTGCAAGAGAGGTCCATTGGAGAGGGCATTTAAAATGGAGGCAAGAGATATTGTTGAAGAAAAAATTGCACGTTGCCTCTATGCCAATGGTCTTCCATTCAACTTGGTGAGATCACCATATTGGCGGGACATGGTGTCAGCAATAAATAGTGCATCTCCTGGTTTCACAAGTCCTAGGTATGACAAGGTGCATACCACCTTATTGCAAAAAGAGAAGAAATCTATAGAGGCTCAACTGAAACCAATTAGAGATTCTTGGATTGAAACAAGTGTATCTATTGTTTCTAATGGATGGAAAGATTGCAAAAACTGTCCATTGATCAATGTTATTACAGTGTACCCCAAGGGGGCAATGTTTTTGAGGGCGGTTGACTGTGAAGGGGAAGTGAAAGATGCAAAGTTCATTTCCAGGATTCTCATTGACTCCATAGAGATAGTGGGTAATGAAAATTTTGTCCAAGTAATTACGGGCAATGCAAAAGTTTGCACTTTGCAAGGTTGCAGCTGCTTTGGTAAAGACTAGATATAAGCACATCTTTTGGACACCGTGCATCATACACTCCCTCAATTTGGTGATGTAAGCAATTGGCAACCAAATAGAGTGGGTGAAAGAAATATGCCAGGAGGCCGAGGAGATCCAGATGTTTGTGACAAACCACCATATGTCACAAGCAATTTTCAGAAATTTTTCAAGATTGGAATTGTTGAAGGTAAATTTAATTTATTTAGTTTCATTTATGTCATGTTTTACATAATTGAATAAAATACTTTTTTGCATTATTTACATATTTTAAATGTGTTATTAACTTACAATTAACATGTTCTTAGGTTGCTGAGACCCAGTTTGCATCTCACACAATTGTTCTGAGACGACTTATGAAGGTGAAAGAGGCATTGAGTCAAATGGTTATTAGCAACCAATGGGGTATATGGAAGCAATCAAATTTAGAGAGGGCCCAAAAGGTCAAGGCATTGATCTTGGATAACGATTGGTGGGATCATGTGAATTATGTATTGGAGTTCACCGAACCTATCATGTCTATGCTTCGGTTTGCTGATACAAATGAACCATGCTTGGGGGATGTCTATGATAGCATGGACACGATGTTGGAGAAAATAAAAATGGAAATACAAAAGAGAGAATGATCCTAAAGACACCTTTTACAAAAGGGTGGAAGCAATCATTCTTCATCGTTGGAACAAGATGACAACACCATTGCACCTCCTTGCATATGCCCTATCTCCGAGGTACTATACTACACTGAAGTTTCTAGGGGAGAATATATCTACCATATAGACCTCTAATGTGTATAAGAGGGCATATTTAGTAGACTCTTCACTGATCCAGAAGTGCAGACAAGTGATATGAAAGAATTTGGATTGTTTATCTCAGGAAAAAATCATACCCCTTCTATTGTCAAAGACCAATACAAAATGGATGCTATTACATGGTGGTACCTCCATGGTCAAGATTATATGTACCTCCAACCTCTTGCAATCAAGATCCTCTCACAAGTTTTTTTTTTTTTGCCACTTGTATTGTAGAATTTAACACTTAACATTCTTGAAATTATCTTGCATTTTTTATTTTTTATTTTGTTGGTTTTCTCTCTAGGTTGCAAGCTCTTTTGCCACTGAACTAAATTGGAGTACATACTCCTTTATCCACTCAGTGAAGCGTAACCAGTTGGCTGCAAAAAGAGCTGAAGACGTGGTGTATATTCATTCCAATTTGCGTTTTTTGTCACGTAAGGATCCTCAATACAAGCAGGGAGTAGCGAAGCTTTGGGATGTAGCACCCGAGTCTGCTAACTTGGATGCAACCATTCAAGATCTTACTAGAGCCACTATGGATGATGTGGATGATAATGATGACATACTAAATGGTGTTGGAACCGCTTTGGGTTCAAATGATGATGGATCTTGAAGTTGAAGCCGCTGAAAATCCAAGTCACGATGATTTTTTGATAATCCTTTTGATGATTGATGATTGATGAACATTGAATCATGTTTCATGAACTACATTTTGTAATTCAGTAATTGTGATGATTTCCATTGGAATCATGAACATAGATGTATATGATATCATTGATATGGCTTATTTGAATATTTTTCAACTATCAATTGGCATTTAATATTTATCTTTGGCATTTGGCATTTGATCAATGATCAAGTATCATATTATGAAATGATTTAGTTTTATAATTCTGTATATTTCTCTTCTTTTTTTTATCATATTATTTATGTACACACACACACACACACGTACCCATACGTGCCCAATCCCCTAAAAAAAAATTTTCGCGTACCCACGTACCAGGTTCTCATACCCGCACCCGTCCCCGAACCTGAACCAGTAACTTAGGGTTAACCCCTTCATCCATTTTGTGGAGTTTAGAAGGAAATGGCAGTCTCTACTGCAACCAAGTGACTAAATTGTGCAGTGGTACAATGAGTTGCTGCAAAAATCTTGTGATCAACTTAGATGTCACTAAGAGCGATGAGATTCTCAAGTTAAATTTAATCTAGTACTTTTTCCTGCATGCAGTGTGAGATCGAGCTCTACCATCATTTATTTGTCTAAGATTTTCAATTTGCATTAAATATTGAAGCCAAATAGCAAAAGGACCGGGCCTTCCCAAGGCCTCTCCCTTATGTACCTATAAAAAAAGGTAAAACTTTCATCTTTCATCTTCCAAGCGGGAGAACATGTTCAGTCCAAATTTTCAATCAGGACAACTGGCCTGAGAAGTATTGCATTTACCTAATATTACATGTCCAGTCTCTCTTTCCTGGAACCATGACATGGACATGGATAAAGTTAACATGCAGGAGCAATCTCTAAATACAGAGCAACTCATTAGCTGGCATGAATCCTGTAGCACAACTGCAGTCTAAAATGGATATGCTGCCCAAAATATTGGGTAGCACAAACAAAAGAAATGAGACAGAAGACAAGGTTGGGGTGACCTGCACGTCTGCAATAATTTCTCTTACACCTGCAAATCCTAGGTGGCAGAATATATTTCTCCATGAAACATTTTTAAAATGGGTTGTATATTAACATCAAATATGATTGATACATTAGATAGGGAAATATTCTACTTATAGCTAGTGTACAAATGCCATCTAAATTCCAAATCACCACAGTATTAAATCCAAATATAAATGCCTGTGGTTGTCATGTTTTAAGAAACTAAATCACACAAAATTGTTATAACAGCCTAGTGCAGAAGATATATTGAAGCAACTTTCAACCATGTCCATCCAAGAATGGTTCAACACAAGGCCCTCTTTATCAAACATATAAGCCATAATTAATTACTAACAAGTCCAAAGAAAGATCACCAAGCTAACATTATGGACTGGAAATTTCATGGTTTTAAACGCAAAGAAGTCTTCATTGCTCATTCCATAAAGTGGTATATACATATATACCAAAGTCAGTCAATGGTGCAGTTAAATACATCCCTGTGCTATTTTCCAATTCATTTGTTTTTCTAGGATTTTGGGACTACTAGGTTTCCCCTTTTTGCTTTCCATGTTTCCACATCCCTCCAAAAGGGGACTTGGTATAACATACAAAGAACCCTACAATCTGATAACTTAAAATTTTAAAAAATGACTAGCATAGGTGAACCTCAAGTGGTTAAACCCCAAACCATAAGAACTAAATACAAATGGAATTAGTTGTGTTAGGGAAGGATTCTTCAATGAAATATAACAAGCAACTAAGGAAGAAAAATGGTGGAGAATGGGGCTGGAAATTGGCACTCACATTTGTATTACTGTTTGGGCCAAAAATCATCATCCATTAATCCTCAAGAATAGAGTAAATATGCAATACTCTAACTCCCTTCAATCTGATAGCATTTTGGCAACACCAATGTACCTATAAAATAACATAATGAAACTACTATCTCATACCTCCAATTTATAGAGAAATAGAAGAGCAATACAACAAATGGTTTCCCATAAAATGCAAAAAGTCCCATGTCCAAAAGGAAAAGGATCTTCCAAGAATAGTATCCTAATGAGCTATGAATAGCAAAAGTAACCTCCATACTAATTATAGACACGTCTTTGACTTGTAACTCCTCTATAATAACTCATATCCCAAGGCAAGCATCCAAATTCACCACCCAACTCATATGGGACCCACCAATAACATGCAAGATGCTCCAACTCCTCAATTCTCACACCCAAGTGGAATATGCTAAAAATAGTATTGTAACTGCCAATGCCAACTCCACCTCCTTCATGAATGGCATTACAATTAATATTCCAAGTCAACAAGGAGAATAATAAAAAAACAATATCTCTCAACAACATGGATGTCCAAGTATCATACCAAGGGAAGCAATCTAAAACATGCCAACATGATTTGCCGTCATGAATTGTGCCCATGATTTGTAGTCTAGTAAATACCAATCATGAAGGAGGAAATACAAAGGGTATTTATAGTCACGATTTAACACACCAAAATGAAGTGTGTGCAGCCACAATTTTAGGGCATCTATAATTGTGGTTTGCAAGCATTTTATAAATCAATATATAGCGATTTTTTCACATCCAAGATGCCTATATGTCCTCGAGATAGTCAAGGAATGTCTCAAACATCCCTAGTTGTCCCGAGGATAGCCAAACATCCCACTAATGTTCCCTAACTTTTACATGCATAACAGGGACGTTCTATGAATTCCAACAAATTGGAGATGGCCAAGGGGCATCCCTTGTCGTACTATTGTTACAAGAATGAATGTGGGGACAAAGACACAAGTTTCAAAGGGGGGAGGGGGGAGGCATCCTTGTGTAATATAGGTACCTTTTTTTTTATATCTATGCCTTATTGTGCCTAACGGATTGGCTGAATATCTTAGAACACAAATGTGTTGGTGTCATTCTTTGCTAAACATCATCTAGAAATCCACCTAGTCTTGAATAATTTCTCTTTTTTAATCTTTGAACCCCTACATAAATTTGTTTTGCTTGGTTATATAAACAAACTTTTACTTTTATAGCTATTCATAGTTAATTCATTTGAGATTGCTTCATTTTTTCTTTGAATTTGAGGAGGTTTGAGGTTCAAAGCAAATTAGATGCATTTTTCAAATCACACTTTCTTTCCACAAATCTTTCATTATATTAGCCTCCAACTTAAATTTTTTATTTTCACAATAAATAGTCATGTAACCAGCCATTTTCTAGGTTTTTGGACATTATAGATCCATCAAATGTAGTATATTTTGATTTAGAGTCTGCCACGTGTTTTGAGAACATCCTATTGTAAACAGATATTAAAGTTGTACAAAAGATGCATTCTTGGTGGAACCCGACATCCTATGTTGGTCAAAGAGGGGTTTTTGACCAGGTGACCAGCCATTTTCTAGGTTTTTGGACATTATAGATCCATCAAATGTAGTATATTTTGATTTAGAGTCTGCCATATGTTTTGAGAACATCCTATTGTAAACAAATATTAAAGTTGTAAAAAAGATGCATTCTTGGTGGAACCCGACATCCTATGTTGGTCAAAGAGGGGTTTTTAACGATGTGACCAGCCATTTTCTAGGTTTATGGACATTATAGATCCATCAAATGTAGTATATTTTGATTTAGAGTCTGACACATGTTTTGAGAACATCCTATTGTAAACAGATATTAAAGTTGTAAAAAAGATGCATTCTTGGTGGAACCGGGCATCCTCTGTTGGTCAAAGAGGGGTTTGTTGGCTTTTGCGATCCTTATGGTCCAAAAGTGTTTTGTTATATATGCATTGTATTAGCTTAATGTTAATTGCTTTTAGTTGTGTAGGTTAAGGTGGTCATGCTAAAGAATGGTCTTATATAAGCCATTCTATGTTTTTGCAATTCAATGTCTCGCATGATATGCTTTTCTATTATGTAGGTGTTATCTATAATGTAAATTTTATTTTTCTTGTTTGCTCTCTAATTCAATGCATAGTCATTATGTCTTTCAACTGATTTAGATGGCCAGGCATGAACTGCAACAGTTTTGATGTTCTAGGGAAGTGAGAAGGCATTGATTCTCTTATTGATATTTGGGTTTTCAGGAATATTTGTTAGACTTCCTGGTTGTAATTGCAAGGAAAATACCAGTAAGACAGTACTGACAAAACGTATCTCATTTTTCCCCAAAAATGTCCTTGATTCCTTCCCTCCTAACTTTTGATTTCAACTTGTATTTAAAAAATGGAAAATGGTTAAGCTGAATGCTAAATTCCCTTTCTTTGTGGCATTTATAAATCATTCTATGGTTCCTATGTCATCAACAATAATATGAACATGATCTGGTCTTATCTTTTTCCTTTTGAACCTAAAATCTCTTGCTTTAAATGACTATTTATTTGGAATGGACTCCTAATGATGACAGTCCTGGTCAGGTCAAATTTTGTTTTTGGGCTTTGCAAAATCTATCATTTGCCCAAATGTTTAAGGCTATGTTCTCTACATATCAGTGTGGTGTGGAAAAGAATGTTGCTTGTTTGGGAGAGACTTATTGAGATAGATATTTTTTGTTTAGCTATATGAACTAAGAAGGATATTTTTGTTAAAATCATTAAATTTAAGAAAGCATTCTGGCAAATTTTATCCAAACAAGTTCTTTGATCTTTATTAAAAAAAAGTAAAGATAATTTTTTTATGGATAAAGGAAATCACTGGCAAAAAAAATTTAGGAACTTAATGCTTGGCTTCCTTCACCTTGTTCTTTTGATTTTAAGCTATCTAAGGATCAACTAAGCATATGCTCGGCAAAGCATTTTGACATTTTCACAATTATGATGAAAATGCAGAAACTCTTTCCATGTGAGAGAAGCAACAAATTGTTGTAACAAACAAGAACCAAAAGCTTGATTTCATCAAGAAATCTGGTAAGAATAGTAATCTATGGCCTGCAAAATCTCAAAATCAAATAATAAAGTCAAAGTGTCATTGCAAGAAAAGATGGATCAAATTCTCAAACTTCATTTAGGATGCAAACTGAGGGCAAAGATGGCAAACCTGGTTGAACTATTTTGACATTGTGTGTTGTCAATGCTTGGAACTGACTCGCACTTATAGAAACCTGATCCATTAAGAAATCACTCAAGACCTCCTGATTACAAAGAAAGTTTTGATCGTTCATATTAAATCCAAAATTAAGCTGAAAAATCTTTGATGCATTTTGATATTCAAATTAAGAAAGAATGGTACTGCAGAGACTTGTTGATAAAGCAGCTGTCATTTTTGCATGATAAATCTTGAACATGGAAGAAAATTCTGAATGTGTGCAAACATTTCAAAGATTCTGACAGAAAAGGAAGGTAACCCTAAGAAGTAGTTCAGGTGATTAATCCCTGAAAATGAATACAATCAATTTTTTTGTTGACTCCAGGGTCTGAAACGACAGAGAATTGGATTTAACAAACAATAAAAGCTGTTGACCCAAAAGTAAAATTGAGACCACAGCAACTGCTCATGTTTGTTTAAGGAAGCAAAAGAAGACCAAATCTGGTTTCGTATTCTCTTCAACCTTCTCTAATTTTGCATAAGACACCATAGCCAAAGATTACTCTTCCAAGCCAAATTAATTCAGCTCCAGGACTCCTAAATGTAACCACACCGATTCTTTGAAACCAAATAGTTGACATATAATAAAGATTTTAGTTTCACCTGCAAATAATGACAATTGTAGCATATGAAAATAATGACTTTTGTAGCATATGAGCTGACATTGAAACAATTTAACATAAAGCTAGGGAAATTATAGCCATGCCTCATTAAAAAATATGTTTTCTTAAAACATCCAAAAAATAAAAGAAATTGAAATTCATTTCCTAAAGCCTCTGGTTTACTGTTTGAGCTTAATAACTACTATCTCTAGTGCCCTAGACGTATATTTTATTCTCTACCTCTTGCATATGTTGGAAATATTGGTACTCCGAAGATAAATAGCATTCAGGATAATATTTCATTAGTCATAAGAGCCTTTTAATACACTATGCTTGATCTTATATTCTAGGCATCTAAGCATATCACCTTCCAAATCTATCTCTTATTCTCCTATTCTGATTGATTGTTATAATAATCACATAACAAACATATTAAAACCAATCCTACTATCTAAAGTTGGATTTCAGTTTTCTAATATTTAAAGTTGGAAAGCACCCTGTGACCATAACTTGGCTACACAGCACATCCCAGCTGATTACAGCTGTCTAGTTGGCAACTAAGACCAATGTTGGGCAGTTATTAGCAGAGGTGCTACTATGAGAAGGAGAGATATTTCATATTATATTTTGGTCTATGGTGGAATTTGCTAACATCTACAACAACATGAACCACTCTTTCTTTCACTTCTAATTTTGAGAAAGCTACACATTGTAATACCTTTCAGTACTTTAAAAAGAATATATCAGACTCTCCTAGAATTTCTCATTGTTCCCAGAAATATAGGTGTACACGATACAAATATCATTTGGGATAATATTTCATAAGTCGTTAGAGCCTTTTAATAATCTGTTGTTGATCCTATTTTCTAGGGATTCCGTGCATGCCACATTCAGCGCATGTCTCAAATCCTACTGTCTAAAGTTGAGTTTGAATTTCTAGCAGTGTATGCTCCCTCTAGGGACAATATCAAAAGCTTTCTTTAACTCAACAAAATATGTATCGTCTTTCTTGTTGCCTTTGCAGTCCTTGGTAATAACTTTAAGGTGACCAAGCAGTCAATTGTTGAGTGTTGTTTCTAAAAACAGTTTGACCTTTAAGCTGTTTAACTTTCTTCTTGATCCAACAGCTTCTTTCTACATTATATCAAAATAAATTTTTTTAATGGGCTAACTACGATAGTCTGATAAATGAAAAATCATTTTGGTTCTCAAATTTAAAAGTGGCAATCTTTTAACTTTCAGTTCACATTTTAGGGAAAACTTGCTTAAGCACTTAGTTAAAAATGCACTTTATAGGAAGCAAAATGATGTGTCTTCCTATCTTCAAAATATTTACCTACCAAACCCCAACAACTTTCCTGTGCTATTTTCTAAATGTTTGATACCAAATATGATGTCATTTGTCCAAGACCCTCTAGAGGGCCTGAAAAAAATATGTATGTCATCCTTGATTTGAGTGTAAACGTGAAGTTTGTTGAGATAAGAATTCCAGTCGATACTGACAATTCTTCCAAATATGATGTCATCTGTCAAAGACCCTCCTCAAGGGCTTGACAAGAATTTGGATGTAATCTGTGATTTGAGTGTAAATATAATGTTTGTTGAGATAAGAATTCCAGCCAATAATGGCGATTTGTCCCCAACAACTTTCCTGTGCTGTTTTCTAAATGTTTCACACCAAATATGATGTCATCTGTCAAAGACCCTCCCAGAGGGACTGAATAAAATCTGGATGTCATCTGTGATTTGAGTGTAAAATAAGAATTCCAACCAATAATGACAATTTTTCCAAATATGATGTCAACTGTCAAAGACCCTCCTAGAGGGCCTGAAAAAAAATCTGGGCGTCATCTGTGATTTGAGTGTAAACATAATGTTTGTTAAGATAACAATTCCAGCCAATAATGGCAAGTTTTCCAAATTCCTTCGAGTTCATAGTCATAAAATTTTTCCAAGTTTGTTTAGAATCTCTTTTTAAAGTTTTAGAACGCCTTCTTTTAAACGATAACTTATAATATTAGTATCAAATCTTAATTATGGCAATTTTCCCAAATTTCTTTGATTTCCTAGTTATAAAAAAATTCCAAGTTTGTTTCGAATCTCTTTTTAAAGTTTTTGAATGCCTTTTCTTTTTATTGATAATTTATAGTATTAGTTCTAATCTTAATATTTTTACTTGGCCTAATTGAGGTATCATTTTTGTTTTTTTGGCACAATTTTACATTCTGCTGTTTCAAGGATTGGATAACTTATCATTTTTCCTAGCTAATATACAAGAATATTTATTGAAGCATAACAATAATTTCAAACTAATCTTTCATATTTTAGATCATCTCATTTTTACAATATTATCAAATTCATTTAGTAAAATCAATGACAAATGAAGTAGTTCTCCTCTTATGAAAAAACTCACTTAATCTTGGAGCATTCTTCAAGGTTAGCTAGAATAATATCTGATTTGAAAGTTGTTTGGGAAAATGGATGGAGATAACTGGTGTTTCTTTCTCGTAGTTGATGATTTGTAAAATATTTATCATATAAAACTTTCATATTTTAGATCATGTCATTTTCACAATTTAGTTGAACTCGAAACTAAATAATTATCCTTTTGTTACAAAAAAATCACTTGGTCTTGGAACACTCTTGATGATCAGTTGGAATTGATTTTAAAGTTATGAGATTTTCATGGTGATTGGAAACAAGCACCTTGTTATTTATTGAATTGATGTCATCAATTTTATAATCTATTGGGCAAAGGGATGATGATAATATAATCAACAATACCACTCTCCAAATCATGAACACAAGTCATAAGTTGTGATCTAATTGATCTAATCCATCAATTCAAGCTATATCCAATATGTTAACACCAAATTTTCATGGCGGGGACAACAACTAAAGGGGGGACGCATTTCTTAGTCAAATTTTTTGGGAGGCCATTTTTTTGGGGACAATTGTTTAAAGAATAGGGAAATTTAGAAGTATAGGAAATTTCAAATATTCGTATGATAACATTGATAAGGCATTCATCATATAAATTATAGAGCCTTATACATAGTAACATTGCATTATATAGTTCAATTGAGATTTCACATGAGAGTCAACACACAAATTACAAACTGTCAAATTTTCATTGCTTTCATTGTCAATGTATATTATATAAAAATTACAAAAACAATGCCCAAAGACTTCAAATTTCAACTACAAAATGACAAGACACAAAATCTACCACTGCCCCTACTCAACATCTACTAACACTACATCTTTGAATCTCAATCACTACCACTAGGAGGGACTACCTCATCCAATGGAACCCCAACCAATCCCACCTATGTCTCTTCATCAACTTGTGTGGCATCTTCAGGATCAACATCCCAATATGTGATTGGAATCTATCATTAGCAACTACGCATGGTCACCTATGTTACCAAGTACCTATCATTAAGGTTCTAGTCCTATACCAAACTAATTCAGGTATCGGTCTCGCGACAAGACTAGCCCAAGTATTGGTCCCACAATAGGAGTAAACCAAGTATTGGTCCTACCCAAAGAAAAACAAAAAAATCATTTTTTAGAACATTTATATAAACAAAAAAGTGTCAAATACCTAAATTTGTCCCTAAGTGATAAAATATGAAAATGGTGTGTTCCATGAAGGTTTGTGTGGTCTCAAAGGCCTTAATTTGGGCTTGGAAGCGAGGCATCTATCCTTCAACCCCACTAGGGGCACTACCCCCCAAACCCCCACACAAGGGGTGCTGCCTTTTGACCCCGGTAGGGGCACTACCCCTCGAACTCTACTAGGGGCATTGCCCCTAGACCTCCATGGGAGTACTACCCCTCAACCCCATTGAGGCCTCCACTCCCAAACCCCCAATAGTTATTGGGATCTTTGGTGACATAAGAAACTTGATTACAATGAGGGGGTGATGAGGAATTGGGATCTAACTCATGAGTGTGCTGACTTAAACGTTATCGTCACACAACTTGCTAAAAATCTCTTTAAAAGAGGTAGCTTCTACATATGGCATGGCTAATGGAAGTGGCATTGTCACTCATTGTGGTTAAAATATAATTGAACCAAATGTTGACTTTGATGCACTCAATGTGGATTAATATGAAGATTATTGAATATTGATTGTAATTTTCATTGTGTATTAACATTTGACTTGTCATTGAATTATGAATTTATGAGTCTTTTCTTTTTTGCAAATTATGAGGTATTTAAATATTTTGTTTATTAGCAATGAGTATCGTTGTTTTTATATTTTATAATTTTAAAATTTATATATATATAAAACAAATGCACCATACCCAAGGAAAAAATATTGTCATTTCAACATACCCGAACCTCATTCTTGTACCCAACCTTGTACCAAATTTGGCAATTTAGAGGGCCACCAACTTCTCTACTCATTCAAAGGTAAGCCTATTCCTCTTGACTCGTTGATGAAGCTATATGTGAACCAATTCCTCTCTACATTAGAGGAACTAACAACCAATGAAAGGAGGCACGTGGCAAGCATCCCCAATTTTGGTGCATCCTTGCCATTTTGTGTCCACCTTTTGTTTGTTGAATGTTGGGCCACACAGATTGACAAAGACTAGCCACCATGTTCAAAGTAAAGTAAACTCCTCATTGATATACATATTTTGAAAGGCCTTAATAATTAATAAACCCTACTTTCACCTCTTCGTCATCTAAAGGAGGCACTCTTCTAAGCCTTTGTACATACCATTTGGAAGTTAGAGCACAAGCTACCATATGAAGTAGGGTGTTTATAATGTTCCATTGCCACACCATAATGGGCCTAATATGCTCCTCATAAAATCCAAAACTAAGATCTCTACTATGAATGGCTTTCTTCATCTACACAAGCATATTGTCAAATGTCTTGTAAATCTCTCCAAGACTAGGAGAGTTTGCATCAACATGTTTATGTCCCACACAACAAATGAGATGAACAAGCAAACATATCTACAAACAAGTTACAAAAATTAAAATTTGAAAAAAAAAAATAAAGACACAAATTGACAAAAAGTGAATGCTATTACAAAGAATAAAAATAATTTAGAAGTTAGAAACATTAATAAATTAAAATAATTAAATTATAAAATCATGTTGCTACAAAAGATGTTAATTGTTGCAGAAGTGAGTTGCAAGTGGTTGATGGAGTGAATCTATGTTGTTGCATAAGATATTAGTCATAGTAGAAGTAAATTGCAAGTGGCAAATGAAGTGAAGTCCATGATGCTATTGAAGTTCTAGTGATATTGAAGTGCAATCCACAAGGATA
Organism: Sequoia sempervirens; assembly: GCA_007258455.2. Lineage (NCBI taxonomy): Eukaryota > Viridiplantae > Streptophyta > Pinopsida > Cupressales > Cupressaceae > Sequoia > Sequoia sempervirens. Next base: position 94,896 of record VDFB02322263.1, on the reverse strand, counting down.
TTGAGTTATACATAGGTTGCTGACAAAGATATCAATGGTTGCAAATGTGACTTGCAAGTGGATAACAAAGTGAAGCCATCTTGCTACAAAATATATACACTTTTTTGCTACCATATATTTTAAAAATAAATAATTCATTATATCACTATTTGCTACCAATATATTTAAAAAATAAAAAATTCATTTACCAATCATCATCAAGGACCTTTCGCTTCACTATGTTTGCCTCATTGCATCTACCCCACTCCATATAAACCATCATTAATTTAGAGAGTCTTGCATCTCCAACATCCTCCCTAACAAAATAAAATAGCTAGCAATTCTAGAATCCACAGGCTTGAAGAATTCCTTTCACAAATAAGTCCTAAAGAGAGCAAGGAAGGTGTTATGGTTGTAAAGGAACATTCATATGTCTCTAGCTTTTGCCATCACTACCTTCACCCAATCTATCTTCCCAATGCCTCTTAATGCATTACTCAAAACATGCACATAGCATCGGGTCATCAAGCCAACTAACTTACATACATAGGCTGAATCAGTTAGAGGAAAAGGGTATTTACCTAATTAATTGTTTAATTACTTAGGTCATGTATTTTTTTGTCTCAAGTCATAAGATGAGTACACATGTCATGATCTAGTTTTAGCTTCACCCAAGGTTTCTCTAGGGTTTCTTTTTCCTTTTCCCTTTTTCCTTTTATTAGGATTCATAGTTGTAAATCATTTATCCAAAACACATTAATTATGATTCATGCTTGGGAGCTATCGGGTTGAGAAATCAACTGCAACATAGTATCAAAGCTCTAGATCTGCAATTTCCCTATTGGTTTTTTGAGAGATCTAGCCTTGAGCAAAAAAAGGGTGCATTGTGGAGCCAAGTGGAACTCATTGATGCATCCGGAAGGCCCAAAAACCTTACATCAAAATCGAAAGTAAAAAAAAATTGAGGCATTTTTTTGATAGGGCACAAATTTCAATGCCTTGAGATCTATACGGTAATATGGATCCATACGTTGTACGACACCATACAAGCATTTAGTGTGAAAAAACCCCCCCCTCTACACATTAGTTTGATTTTCGTCTTTTTTCTCATGTACAATTTTTTTGTAATGGGCAGCTTTTTTATTTTTTCAAGCATATAGTTGTACTTTTTTTATGATTGTTTTGGTGTTTCCAATGAGTTTTTGAATCCTTGGTGGTGAGGTTTTTAATTGGGCAACAACTGATTTTTAAGTGACAATCATTTTGCCCTAAGGGCCGTGACAATCATAGATTTTTCTAGGCATTGCAAAATTTCTACCTGCTTTTTTTCTCCCTACCGACAGCCCTATTGCAAACCAGAGGCGATGGCCTTGTTGTGAACTAGAGATTTCTTTTTTTTGGCAAGATTATTTTTATCAACAAAGACTTCAGGGATAGTTTATTTAAGGTTGCCAGCCATTTTTTGGAGGTTACCATTGCTATCCTCGTGACTAGTCCCATTGCTACTAGCAGCATTTAAACTGCTACCATTTGACCAATGACAGTTGTGAAGATTCCCGAGCAACTTTTTTTAATATTCATTGTGTTGTTCTTTTGTCTTTGCCGACCAGTAACCCCTTCTGTCGGCTCTGATTTGAAGACAATAGTGTCTACAAATGACTGACAACCCTTCTCTTGCCGCAAACCAGCTTTTAATGCCTACAAAGCCAATCTCTCCGTATTTGGCAATTTGGCACTTTGACACTTTCCTGCAGTTTCTATCGAACAAACAAGTGGTTTTAGCAATCCCCCTTCAATTGGCTCCAATCTGACAACGGTAGTGTCTACAAATGATCAACAACCCTTCTCTTGCCACGAACCAACTTTTATCACCTATGAAGCCAATCTCTCCATATTTGGCAATTTGGCACTTCGACACTTCTTTGCTGTAGTTTTCTATCGAACAAACAAGTGGTTTTAGCACTCCCCAAGCCTCGACATTTTTTTGGATTTTTTTGCAGTCTCCCACCAAGACAACGGTTTGCAAGCATGGATGGTGATTTAGCATTCACACAATATGCTTTCTGATTTCAGATGTTTTTGTACCCTATGGCGGTTTTCTAGTCAAACTATCGTTTTTCATCAACAAAGGGAATATTCCAACCCACAAAAGCATATTTACATGTCACATTGACATCATTAGTACGAATGCCCACCACAATTGCCCAAACCCCTAGTTTTGCCTTAAAGGAGCAATTTTTTTCTTTTTGGCATAACTTGGGCATATAATAGCAAACTTTGGCAAACGAGATTTCCTAGGAAGGCTAGTTCTGAGCACTTTCTAATGCTTCTCAGATTTTGTTATTAGTGCATTTTATTGCCTATTGAAGTCAAATCTACTTTTTTGGCTCTCGAGCTCATAACTTCTAGCTAGTTCCTCCATTTTTTGCAATTCTTGTGGTGTTGGAAAGGTATTTCAAAGCTCTTCACAACTATCTATGCAATTTTTCCAAATTTTGCCCTAGGTACTTTTATTCAGTTTGTCATGTTTTCACATTTCAATTGATTACTTGGACCCTTTGACACTTGGAAACATTCTATTTGCATGGGATGACTTCTTTTGAGCCATTTTATATGTATTTCTAGCATGTTGTCCTTTTTGAACATTTTGAGCATCTATTGAATGCACTTTTTCATTTGTAGATGCATTGAGATAAAGTGCCACTATTTGTACATGCTTTTGGTGATTTTGCACATGTCGTGCCATATTATGTACTCACTACCTTATAAAATGTCATGGAGGGTTTGTTGTGTGCACTTTGTTACTTGCAATCACAACCTTGTCTACCTTCATGTGTGTGTGCCTTGGTTTGCACACCTTTTTTCAATTGCTTTCTTGTGCACATTCATATGATATTTCTTCTCCTTTGTTCATTACATTGTGACAGTTTCAATGGACCAGTCATCCCTCTCCCTTGTCAGCATTATAGGGAGATTTCATATTGCTTCCTTAGTCTCGCTTTGGAGTGAACTATGTACCTAGTCTTTGTTCCTATGTACTAGACGCATGCAATGGCAAGTTACCCATGCATTTCAACGAAATGGAACACTTACCATATAGACTTGCATTCCTATTTTGTGGAGGCAACCTTCCATCCTCAATTGATTAGTTTCTTCAAACTATTGGAACCTATATTTTTGACTTGCAGCATTCTTTGCATTGGTTGAGTGGTATCATTAGGGTCACTCGTGCAGATTGATGTGCCATTTGTATCTTCAACTGATAGATTGTTGCCTTTGTTTGCCATCCGATCATTGTTCAAGTAATGTCATTGGGGGCACTCATGCAGATTTTTGTCTTCTTGATCCTAATCTTCATCCTCATTTCAAAGGAGATTCTTCATTTTAGAGTCACTCGTGCAGATTGACGTGACATTTGTATCTTCAACTAATAGATTGTTGCCTTTGTTTGCCATCTAATCATTGTTCAAGTAATGTCATTGGGGGCACTCAGGGCACTCATGCAGATTTTTGTCATTTCAAAGGGGATTCTTCATTTATAGCACTATAGTAGTCATCCTTTGATAGTTGTTGCAGCTTTTTCATGCTTCAGTGGTGTTCTTCATGTTCCTATTCTTTTTGGGACATTATTTTGGAGGCTTCTTAGTCCTTTACTTTTTTTTCTCTCTTTTGGAGAGGAGTTTTTCCAATGAGTTTTTCTCCTTTTCTTTGATTATCAAAGATCTTTTTCATTTGTACATGGGTACCTCATCAAACTAAGTTGTTGAGATCCATCATTTACATTTTATGCATTTGTCATTTAGAGGTTTTAGCTACTCCCTAAGTTGCATTTAAAAGGGGGTGTTAGAGTAATAAAAGGGTATTTACCTAATTAATTGTTTAATTACTTAGGTCCCTTTTCGCTCTAGCTACTTAAGCTTACTTATAGGTCATGTACTTTTTTGTCTCAAGTCATAGAATGAAGACACATGTCATTATCTAGTTTTATCCTCACCTAGGGTTTCTCTATGGGTGCTTTTTGTTTTTTATTTTTCCTTTTACTAGGATTTATTATTATTATTCATTTATCCAACGCATATTAACGATGATTTATGTTTTAGATCAATAGCTCTTGGCCTTGATGGCTTTGTTTTTCTCTCTTTTTGTGATAGGTGTTGATTGCAAGTGATAGGGTTGAGGAATCAACTCCAATAGAATAAGTCACCAACTGTACAACATTGGAAGACCCAACCTCCTCTATAGTGTGCTTCAAAATCTAAAATTGGAAGCTTGTGTCCTTCCTCTTCCCTAAACAATCAACAACTCGAAGAAAATATGAGCCAACTAAACATGTGACAATGGTATTGATGAGTGATTGATGTCTAATATTAATCCACCCATACATGATTCTAGAGCAATCTATCTCTTCCATCACCACACTCATCTTAGAATACTCTATATCAAGAAGGTTCATGTGAACTTTATGTTTGTTAGGGGAGTAAATGAGGGACCAACAACAATTGCATCTTCAAACAATTCTTTAAAATAGAGAGTACATGGGACCCCTAATAGCACCTCTATGGCCTCTTTGATGACCCTGAATCTTTTCACCCTCCCTACCCTTGCTATTGCTCTTCTTTTTTTTGAAAGCTTAAAGCAAATCTGCAAGTACAAACATAAAACAACAAAACAAAAAAAAGAACCTATATATTTGAAACTTTGATAAATAAGAAAAAAAGTGTAAGAATTTATGCAAATGAACAATGGGCAGTAAACTTACCTCAAATAATGTAGTTTTGATGCTCTCGTGCCTTCTTTTCACTATTGTTCTCTTCTCTTCGAACAAATGCTTTCCTTTTTTGTCTTCTTCTTCACAAAATATAAAATCACAAAATGCGTTTGTCTTTTTTGTTTCAGTTGTTAGTGTGGTTGTTTTAGGTTTACAATTGGTGCAAAGGTGTGTGTAAATCTTTGTGGACCCCCCCACACCCTTTTCTTTTCAATTTTGGGTTTTTTGAAAAAAAATGCCTTTTTGTATGCCTATATGGCTCCCCATCCCTACTGTTTCCAAGCATTTTTGGCCAAAAACTTGACATCCCGAGGGCATTTCATTATTCTTTCCACAAGTTGGGATGGCTAGGGGAACATGTCTAACCCATCCTCATTTCCCCAAAATGTTTCTTGTAGGGGATGGGTCTAAAAATGCAAGGAAAGACCTCAAGGTACATTTTTATCCATTGATTGCATCATGAAAAGATGTCATTTAAAGAGTTCCAATGCCATACAAACTCATTTCGTTATCTTTTGAATGTGAATCTCAATCCTCCTCTAACCATAGAGATTTAAGGATAGATTTATGGATTAGGATATTTGATCAGGTATCTCCAATTCTTGCAATTGAGTCCCTTAGGAAAATAATTTTGCATTTACTTTTTAGGATATGAATATCATTTTCTAAGAAGATTAAAAGGAAAATCTTATCTAGATTGAGAATTTTGTATAAGGTGCATTGACATTTAGTAAGCAGCAAATAACTAGGAAAAATGTAATACAATGACGTCTAATTCCATGCCATGTGAATGCTATTGTTAACCTTATGCTTGGATTTGAATTCTTTCTTTATATAGAACACTATAATTCCTAACCCTTATCAAATGGAATTTTTTTATTCCAAATTGAAAAGAAATGTATGCAGTTCCAAGGTTTTTCATGTTCCCAGGTTTCAACAAGCAAAAGAAGGTCAATACAAGTATGGATCCTATTTGTACAGCATCATCAAAAAGTCCTAGCAAGGATCAGATGTTTATATTTTTAAATTTTAATATTCCTTATTTGCCATTATAGTGAATTTTCCCACTCGATGCTTTTCTGTTTCTTATTTTCCTTTATTGTTTGCTTTATCTTCTTAAAATGTTTTAATTTCTATCCTAAACACTTTTTGGCCAAGATCTTAATTTGAAGATATACCACAACGGTACAACCCCTAAGATTAGAGACTTTGCATTTGTATCTGTAGTCTAGCGAATCCAGCTCTCTATGGATTGCATATTTCTTATTTTCTAATGTTCTTCCCAATACTTTGTGCCTTCAAAATCCTTGGGATTTCAAATTTCAATTAGTAGCTTGTTTTAAAGACTTTCTGTTATTTTGGTTAGATTTCCGTTTGTGGTTTCCTCTATACCAACCATGATGGAGATTTGGGGTACATTTCACGTCCATTCCTTCGAGTTCATTCAATTTGATCATTTCATCTATTATAGTTTAACATTAATTATGTTTTCTGATTTCTCAGTTGCTTATTTTAAAGATCATATCTTGTCTTTACACTCCTCGGTTTTATAATTCACTTGGTTTTCTTTAGGATTTTTCTTGACCAATATCTTGAGTTTGTTGCATCAATTTGTAGAAATTGTATTCTATTTTTAAAATTATACTTTCAAATTTAAATAATTGTTCTTGATTGGGATTTGCATTTCTGTTCAGAACCTACAAGTTTTAGCTGAAGCTTTAGTTCCACAGCATCCGTATGAGTATGAAGACTAAAAATTGAGTTCATAACCTCCTTCTGGAATCAAAATATATATTCAGGACTCGCCTTGACAAAACGAAGGAATCAAAATATATATTCAGGACTCGCCTTGACAAAACATTTCAGAGCAAGATCCTAAGTTCCAAATCATTCAGCTTGCTTCCAGGCCTGCAAATGAAGTTTTATCTAATGTGATGATCCAAAATAAAAATATGGACCTCTTCAAGTTTATGAAACTTAAGAATTTGGAACAACATGGACTTCAGTTACTATAGGCAGACTGAATTTCTGAATCAAAATTTACAATTTCGATTCATGGAGAGTTGTGCTCCTTCCCCTTGTTATCACAACAGTGATGAGCTGCCAAGTCCCATATGATTCCACAAGCTTTGAGAACTGTGAATGCAATTTGAGCTAATGCTTTGAATCTTGACCCAAACTTCTGTATTCAAGATGAGAATATTAAACCCTTTGTGTTTATGATCCTAAATCACGTGGGACAACTTGAATTTTAATTACCATATACTGGTTGGATTTGGAACAAAAATCTACATATTCAATTCATAGAGTTATGCTTCACTCGCAGTAATGTTTTCAAATCCAGCCAGGAGTCAAAACCTTATCAATGTAAAGCAAATTAATGGTGAATGATAGCCATAACAATGGAACAGGTTCAAAATCCACAGGGCTTGCTCCTCTGCTATCTATACAGGCGAGGTGCAAGTCCTGAGTGAATTGTAAAGTAAGAGACTCCTCTTTCCTGGTCTCTCGACTAGGGTTTCTGTGATAAACTGTGTGCTATCTGCTTAAGGTTTTCATTACTCGCCTTACTACAAACATATCAAAATGTCGACCATATAAGAACATAGGTAGTCTAGAAATAAAAAATTAAAAAAAAAAAAGAACGAAAATTACAAAATTCACAAAACAGCACATATGGCAATGAAATCAAATAACTAGATAAGCATAACAGAAAGCGCCTAATAAAATCTATATATGCAATATGGCAAGTGACATGGTAAAACAACCACTTAACGTAGATTTCTCCCGCTTTGACACAATCCATTTGAATTGGCGAACCTAAAAGAAGGATTTGTTCCAATTTTAACAATACCCATTTAAATTACTGAATAAAATAGAAGATTTACTCCACTCATAATAACACCCATTTAAACCGGAAAAATAAATACAGGGGTCACCCCAGTTTAATAACCACCCATTTGAATTAGAAAACAAAAAAGAGATTACCCCAACTTTGACAACACCCATTTAAATCATTCGAAATACTAGAGAATCTGCTCCAGTTTTAATAACACCCATTTAAATTAAAAAACACAAAACGGAGGATCTACTCCAATCAAACAACGCCCGTGTGAATTAAAAAACAAAACATAAGAATTCAAACCAATTTAACAATCACCCGTTTGAATTAGAAACATACCAGAAGATTTACTGGGTTTTTAACACCGCCCATATAAACTAAAACGCAAATTACAAGACGTACTAGAATTTGCCAAAATTTAATTTAACATCTAGAGAGGCAATCCTAAATACCTGCAGTTGAAAAGAATACAAAGTCTGAGAAATTGAAAGGACGGTCACAGAAGTTCCATGGCTGCAACAGTCGGAATTGTAGCTTTGAATTGAGAAGTTTAATATGTTTAAATAGCAGTGCAAGACGTTTTAGATCAGATAGTGATTGAGACAGGTGGCAGTTGAGAGTAGTCAAATTGCTATGCATTGCATAGCACAATTCTTGTGTTTCTAGCGCTTTGACACCAAAGCGGGTAGAGCCGAAGTACATGGCGAGGCAAAAGCAATGTACTCTCTTAACTTGGAATCTATGTTTTGTTAATATTCTTTCTAGAAACCCACTTTACTCATCCGTCTTAGGGTTTAGGTGTAGTACTGAAGCAACCAACAGTTATCTGAATGACTACTTGACTAACTAATTGAAATTTAATATCACGTTTAGTTCCGAAATTCTTTTAATTAATAACAATATTTATAGTGTAGTATCATATGTACTGTTTGGTCAACAAAGTTATACCCAATTTTTAAAATTAAGAATTTTTGGGAATTTTATTAGTCAATAGGCTACATATAGTGTAAGATTTGATATAGTGTGAGATTTGAGTCTGAACAAGTCTCACCCGTGTAAATCACTCTTGAGTCATTGGAAAACAAGTTTTAGATGTGTCTAATGGTAAAAGCCTCCAAAATCTCACTTATCACATAAAAGCGAGATAAATATTGATTTGACAATTGGATGGGAACATTCTATTTCTATTTGCAATGTTTTTTTTTCAATTTGATGGCAACTTTCTTTTTTTCATTTACATTGTTTTATGTTTTAAATTTATTTGCAAATATTTCATCCAGCCACATACAACTAGAATTTGCATGCACAAGCATGTTCTCTCTAACATATTAACATGCGTATAGTTTTCTATCGGCGTAATCCTTGAACCTCTTTTAGGTACAAGTGCTAGTAAATATGATAGTTTAAGAGATTTTTCATATTTTATAAGAAATAATTTTAAAATATTTTAATTTATCATTTTAATTTTTCAATGTTGATGATGGTTATTAAATATATTAAATAGGAACAAAGTAAGTATTAATTATAAGAAAGATTAATTTATTATTTTTATGGTATGTATCTTTCTAATAACATTATAATTTTTCAAGATACATTATATTTGCTTATTATCACAATATTTTTATGCAAATGCAATATATTTCTTATAATACAAACACAAACATTAAATACATAAAGATTGGCCTCCACATTCAAATAAATAGTAAAATGCGTATTATAACAACATGGAAATACATGAATATCATGATATAGTTCATTGTGTGAACAAAAATTATATTAATAATGTTTTGTATACAATTAAAATTGTATGAACACAATTCTAAAAAAAATTAAGATTGCAATTTATGAATTGTTGTAAGACCATTGTAAGATAATGAAATTGGTAATTTGGCATCAAGACATTATGAACATGTGGGACAATGATGAAATGACACTAAGATTATATTAACATCTTAGTTAAAAAAAAACCCTTGATGTGTCTTTTTTTTAATTTAAGCCACCTTCATAATTATATTATTTTTACATTAATATGGTAGATATTATTTTCTATAAATATAAGCAAAGGTGTGACAATGCGCTTCTATTGAAGGAAATGCATGCAATCATTCAAAATATAGCTTCTAATTATAATTGATCCTTGATGAATAGTGAGTATATTTAAATGTTTTTTGCATTTTTATGTTGTAAATGTAAGAAATCTTTGCCATATTAGACTTCTTGATTTACTCTTCATATATATTTAATATTTTTGATGTCACAAATGACAAGAAGAAATTGCCTTAAAAAATTCAAACACCAAAGGAAAGATCTTGTAAAATGTTGAATTTAGTCATCAAAGTTGATGAATATAGTGTTCATCCAATTGAAACAACATAGAATATATTATATCAACACCTTGTAAAAATGTAATATGAGTTGAATGTTATATAGCAAAATATTTAGATATGAAATGCATGAATATTTTATAATTGTACAAAATTTAGCAAAAAAAATAGAGAAAGAAGAAAGTTTGATATATGAGTTTGAATAGAAATAATTTAAATACATGAAAACAAAATAAATATTATGCACAAAATCAATAATAAAGTGTGTCCTTGTCCCAAAAACCTTATTGCTTTATGCAAAATGGCATATAAATTAGCTTCTAAACTAATAGTATAGGCTCATTAATATGGACTCTAAAAAGTCATTAATCCTAATGCACATATAAAAGCTTGACACTTAACACAAACCAAATAAACCAACCATATTTGTTTATAAGGGTCATTGGTACAAAAAGGATACTAAGATATGAACTATCTTTGGAGCGTTTTTTGATAAAACATCAAAATGGTGTTGACAACAAATAGAAGAATAATAATATAAACTTTATACAACAAGCAACCATATATGCCCAAACAACTTGCATTGGGAGAGTGGACTACCAAGGCAACTCCAATGGTGATTTGAACCTCCTGTATATCATTGACACTTAAATGTGAGGATTTACAAATTAAAAAATATTTAATATATTAAAATTTAAAATCAAATGTCATGCAAGTTTTCATATAGATATAAAAGTCCCTAATTATATGGAGAAATTTTTTAGTGAGCTCCTCCCTAAGGCCATTTTAAAGTTTACAACTATATATGTGGGGCTACTATTTTATAGGGAAATTTCATTTCAATAATCATATAAGTATATTTTTTAATCCCATGGGACCATTCTAAGAATAAAAATAGAGTCCAAGCCTCTTCAATGAGATTATGTGTCCTAAATGTGTCCAAGTTCCTCATCCCAAAAAAACCTATCCATTGAAATTATGGACAAATACACATGCTCATTTATTTATGCAACATATCATATAAAATAATTTGCTAACTAATAGCATGCACACTAAAAGGGCTTCCTTCAAAGTTTATCTATGATAACCAATATGATTTTTTCATGTTAAACAAATCAAATAATAGTATTATTAAATAATAAAAATAAATAAATGAAAACAAAGTCCATCATGTAATCTCTAATATACCTATTAGAAACAATAATATAGTCCTCCAAAAAAAAATATTTAAAGACAAAAAAAATGTGAAGTGGAAAATGGAATTGAGATCAAACAAGGGTTAGAAATCAACAAAACTCAAAACAAAGAAGATCAAATCCCACTTACAAAATGAAATTGCGTGCATACATGGTTAGAAATCAACACAAACAATGAAAATAAATTCAAAACAAGAAACCAACCAATGTGCAAACCTTGCATTCCATTTTAATGGTGATGGTATGTTGAATTGCTCGATCAAGAAGCTTCCATGATTGCAAAAGCATGAGAATTGATGACCTAAATGATGATAATTGCTCAAATGCTCAATGATATGCTATGCTCAAGTGCTCAATAATTCAAAGTGCTTCACAAATGATCTAGATGTCCAATAATGAAGGAGGGATGTTTTGATGAAGAAGAAAACACACTTCACCCTTCCAACTCTCACTTATTCATAAACACAGATTACAACTGACTCTGAAAATGATAATAACTAAAATTGACAAATACTTGTGTCAATTTAGATTGATTCATCATTTCACAACCAAATACTCTGATAACTTTACAAACCAGATTTCATGAATATTGCATTATAAATATTAGGCAGTCCATTGCCTTCTGATTCGTCAACTTCGACTCTTCTTCTTCCCTCACGATGCTCTGGTTAGACTCCCATATGCAATTATGTCATATCACAGTGCTCAACTCATCTCCGAACTGTAACGTACTTTATGCTTTTCAGATTTGTCCTCCCATTTGCTATCCGGCCACCAATAATTTTCCTCACAAAAAGAGACTACCTTTATACTCTGCAAACGTTCTGTCCACCTGTCACAAAAGATTGTTGCGCCACCCATGCGCCCATTCCACTACACCTCTGAATTGCCAAACTATTTAAATAACTACTCCTGCATGAAATTTCTCACCTCCCATATTCCAAGTGATGATTTCATGCACCGTCTCAGTTCTTTATGTGGTCTGCACAAGCAATCTTTTTTCGGCATATGCTGATGCACCTCTTCTCCTTACTCAAATTATGTCTGATACTCCACTTTACTTTGGCATGGGTGACTGGAGAGATTCCCCTCTCTTTTATGGCTCATCTTATTGACCTTTTAGCCGCTCCTAGTCTTTACTCCAACGCAGCATTTCCTGCTCATCAAGGCGCGGGTATGGGAAAGTTTTCTTGCATGATCTTCTTTCCAATGTCTTCCCTATCTCTTCCAACCACTGTGCGCCCTCCTTTGGATGTCAGTTCGAAATTTTATCTTGCTTAGCGTCCTTTCAACTCCTCGTCTAGAAACTCTTCGGGTTCATTTGTTTTGCCATGGATTTTCATTGCCATCAGTGACTCCTCATTATTTTATTATTTCCAAAATCCATTATAAGCTTGGCCCTTTAACTTCTTTGTTTTCGCTTCCCCTTCTCGCTCATAGGACGATTTAAAATTTAATTGGGATTTCAATTCAAATAATTGAAATTGGGTAGAGAAATCAAATATGACATTTTGTCAATTAAATGATAACAATGTCAACTACAATCGAACACCAATTCAAATTTAATTTTGGAACCCAACCATAAGCTCTATAAATGCAACATGAAACTGAGACCCGGTCAAAATGAAAGAAAATCAAATCAATTTTTTTTTGTTGATGTTGGATCGCCTTTTGACCCGAGATGCTCCCGCATCATGTTTGTTTTATAGATTTTCATGTTTGTGATCAATGGTTGAGATTAATCCTTAAAGACCTATGCATCTAAGTGAATCAAGGAAGATGAGGGATCAAGATCAATTTGAACTCAAAATATCTCCATAATTTTAGGAAAATTGGTTGAGGATATTTGAAATAAAGGGTGAAGATTAGATAAAGAAATGGAGGGATAATCTTATTCCTCTCATTCATTCTTATTCCAACATTTCTTGATCTAATCTTCACCCTTCATTTCAAATATATCCTCAACCAATTTTCCTAAAATTATGGAGATATTTTGAGTTCAAATTAATCTTGATCCCTCATCTTCCTTAATCACCAGCAGGCAGAGGTCGAGCAACATCAACTAGCTCAGGTAGGGCAATAGGATAAGGATCAGCAGGCACCTCCAAGATAGGATGATCAGCCTCAATGACCACCTCCACCACCAAATCAAGGGGATGAAGACATAGCAACTAGGATAGCACAGGTCACCACAAAGAGAGACTAGGCTCGTGTAGAGTGAGATCATGCCATTGCTGATAGAGATGCATGGGTCAGAAAGAGGGATGTAGAGATAGTCCGAAGGCAGGCTGCAGATGCACAGATAGTTATCCTTATGGCTAAGCAGGACCAAGCACACTTAGAGAGAGATGTAATGATCGCAGAGAGGGACACTAAGCGGGGTCAGAGGGTGCAATTGGAGATTGGACAGACCTCCATCATTAGCATGAAATGGTATCAAAGAGAGAGGGAGAGATTCATTGAGGAGGTCACCTATTATTGCACTCTCTACGAGGTAGCAATACCACAAGAGCATAGGAGACCTAGCTTTGGAGCTAGGAGTACCACCACAGGGGCAGGTTTCAGTAGATCAGGGGTGCATCCATTAGTAGGTCATAGCAGTAGCCACAGACATATTTTACAACTACATAGATCACCATCACATAGCCAGCATACACAAAGGTCCACTGCCCATGATGATCAACAAAGACCACCTCCAGATGGAGACAACACATGGTTGACATATTTTTGTACATTGTTCTTGTGATATTGATGTAGAGACTTTGATGTACTTTTATATGATGCAGAAAGACTCTATTTATTGATGTATATACATTTATTGGCCTTTTGGGCCAAGTATATATGTATATTTATGATGTATTTATTGTATCACACATGTTACAATTTATGATGTATCTTGACATTCCTATTTTTGATGATATATGAGATAAGATGATTTTGATGTGGCCAATGATGTGCATGATGTTGATGTATGTATGCTTATGATGTTCATGATTCTATATGATGCTTATGATTATGATTATGATATGGATGCATTGATGATTATGAGATGAATGTATGATTTATGATGCAGGATATGATTTTTTTTGTATTTGTTTATATTTCAATGATATGCATGTGCATGGATGCTATATGCTAATGAGTTTATGCAGGTAGGATGTAGGAGATGGTATTAATTAGAAGAATGGCATAACCTGGAATTTTATTGCATATTTATTATAATATGGTAAATTGAATTATTGAAGAAATTCAATATATATTAAATGAAATTTTTTGAAATTTTTGAAAATAGATTGAAAGAAGTTGACTAATGTTGACTATGTGAACTTTTGAAATTATCTTATATGTTATCAAGAATTGAACGTTACTGATAAATTTGCAAGTGCAAGTGTGTGCAATTGTAGGGTGACAGGTTGAAGGATGAGAACACGATTGAAGTAGGATAGTTTAACCAGATCGAATGGTAAGCCAATTGGAATCTAGGTGCACACACCACAAATGGCATGATGACTTGCATTTTAACTATTTTGCATATATAGAAGAACTATTTTAACAAATGGTAAGTCAACTTGAATCATTTCAGTGATTGAAAAAGAATAGCTTGTAGATTAAATTGTCTACTCAAACTCTGTGTTTTTAGGAAAACAAAAATATGTATTTTAAAGAATGATTAAAAAGGATAAGAGATTGCATTATGTGAAAATTAAGTGAAAAAGAAATTCCTTTTAGTTTATATATATGGATGCTCAAGATGAAATTAAAGTTCCTTACTTAATTTAAATGATAGCATATGGAACTTATAAGCTCTCTCAAACCAAAAATTTATACATGAATGTATATATACATATACATATAAATATACATGTATGTAAATAAATGTGAATACATATATACATACATACATATATATAATATAAATTAAATAATATAAATACATATAGATATATGTATATGTATACATATGTATATATATACATATATTACATATATATATATACATACATATACAAATATATGTATACATATTCATATTCTCATTGAAATTGAAATCGATAATCGATGATATTCTAAAATTGGACTATTGAAATCAAATAAGATCATGAAGGCGTCCCACGAAGGACGTGGTCTACCACAAGATTAATGGCAATATTCAAACAAGTAGTGGTTGACGGCAAGGCAATAATGTCATCACCCAATAGCATACAAAATGATAATGTTGTTTCCATTTTTGAATTCACAACGCTCTGGGCAAAAAAGCCCAGTGAAGAAAGTTGTTGGTTCGAAGGAAAAAGTAGAGAAGATCCCGTGGGTGAGGGAAAAATCAAAGGAAATCTCACAAAATCTTGATTTATCAGGTAAACCGATTACTTTAGAAAGAAAATTCGATTTTCTTTTATCATTTTTCCTCGTCGTTTGAATGGTATTCTTCCATTTTGTCGATTGCATCATTTAAACTATAAAATGTGTATTCATGTTGAATAACCACGGCCTTGAGCCGAGTAATGTGAGCATCGATCATTGTTTTGGGTCGCCCAGCCTATGACCAGTAATGCATGAGTTTCATTTAGAAGCCTTAGCGGCTAGCTCTCAAAGCTAGGTCAAAGCTTAGAGTTACTAAGATGTGATTGTTCCTTAACTTTGCACTTTTGTGCTAGCCATTCGATGGCTATTTGGAATTTCTATTTTTATTCAACTATATTTTTATGATGGTTAAATTTATTGAGGATTGACTATCGATCCCATGGAAAGGGTATAAAACCCTATGTCTTGTTTTCATATGTATCGTATTCTCTTTATCGGCTAGGCCGATAATAAGCAACTAAAACAAATGCTCAAGATTGTATTGTATGAACTATAATGCCACCATATTCTAGTGGGAAAGGTGGTGAAATCCTTGTTTAAATTCAATAAACCCAAGTACCTAGTTTGATCTATAAGATCGAAGGGAACTGTTCCCTTGTAACTAAGATTCATGTACATGTCAATTATGAGTGGCGAAACAAACATGTCTTTAAGGCTGGATTTGTGCATGATTTTGTTGCTAAGACAGAAATGCATCGGACCAATATGAATGGTCGATTCAAAGTGACCTATTAATGTTTGTTTGAAACTTGAAAAGGCATGAGTTATGCTTAGAACCCGAAACTTCTATGTCTATCTATTGACTAAAATACTTGTTTGAGTTTTACTTTGACGAGCATGTCGATCTTAGATTCTTTTCTTTTATAAAAAGTTGCACTATGAATTTTTGTAATGGAAGTGTTCAAAGATTTGAATATTGGGCAATTTGCTTCCATGTATGAAGTTGGGCTAGTTGATTTGTTAGATAAATCTTTTTTTTTTCGATTGCTTGAAAATTGATTAATGAGAAGTTGTAGACAATATTGTTACTAGCAAACAAAAATGTTCATTTTCTATTCATTATGGCAAAACCTCATTCTATTAAAAACAGTGAACCTTAAATTGTAATGATTACCATTTAGCATGTAAACATCTTGATAACAACATAGAGTAACTACAAACAGTGTATGTTCTGTTGGAAAATGGCAATGTCTGTCATAAAAAGTAACTGATTTGTCTGGAATAGCATTGTATGGATGTAAATAGTAAATAATTTGTTGCAAGCGACACTATTTTGTTGTTAAGTTATCTCTGTAGCTGAAAACAACCTTGCTCATTAAACTGTTTAGCTCGAACAACATTGAATAGTTGTAAACAATGAATGTTCTTTAAGAAACAACTTGTCTTAAAACTATTTAGTAGGAAACAATACTTGTTTTGTTTAAATGATGAACATTCATATGTAAACAACAATGTTAGAGTATCACAGTTTGTGAGAATGCAAAAGTAACAACAGTATGTGTGAAACTGTTATGAAAGATTTGTTCTGGATTCTTTATTTTGACAAAAGAAATGTCAAATGGAATATTAGATAATGATTACAATCTGATTTAATGGTTTATTTCAGAATGTATGCACAAATCAAAAACTTAAGTAGGCACATATATGTGTATGCACATAGACTTCGTCTATGCACACACACATACTTATGACATACCTTCTTTTGTTCTTAATTCATTTTTAAAAGATAATTCTTATGATGAAAAGTAATAGTGATTCATGAGAATGATATGACTGATTTTTAGATTACTCTATTTGAATCATAGATCTGATTTTTGTTTAGAGAATAAATTAGTAATCTAATTCTTCTTTTCAAAGATATATGTGAAAGATTATTCTAATACTTGAATGGAATAGTGATACCTAAGTAGACTAGAGCACCTCAGGGTAGATGATGTTAGAGGGTAGATAGCTATTATGAGATGTTGTACATGTAGAAAGTTACCTTTCAAGATGGGTGCCGAAATGGAGTTTAGAGAGTATAGGTTTGCTTTACCATAACTTATTTTTTGTTGTTTTTGCAACACATTTATTATGCTTGGCCAAGCAATATAGTTCATTTTGTATGTATGAACTCTATGATATCACTCTCTGCCATTCCTAGCATAAATCTTGCATTTTATTTTCTAACTTGTAGATAGAAATTGCATGTTGATGTATGGGCACACACCAGATTTCACCTTGTAGATTGTTTTCTTGCTAAAATTTATGTGCAAGGTCAGACATTCTTCAAATCGGAAGAATTCTAAGGAAGCGTAAGCTTCATGGTTGGGCGGTAAAGTGCTTCAACCATGTTCTCATCCACCAGTGGAGGTGAGCGTCAAAAAAGAACCTTAGTTGTTCACAAGACTATTTTAGTCTAAAATGTAACTTGATGTAATGCAATCATGTATTTGATGTAAAGTGTACAATGTCATTACTTTATGGCCTTAGGAGCCAAGTCAAACCTGATATTATAATTTGACTTTTGAAGTGAATATATGAATCATTGACTCATTTTAAGTGTACATGTGTAGCTATGATTGACTTTAGCCACTAGTTATATCTTTTTAATTTGGAATATATTCATGTGTCAAATACAATAATGTTAATTAAGTAATAATTTAGGATGGGTTATTACATTTGGTATCAGAGCTTAGGGTTCAACTCTAGGCCTTTTGAGTCTACCATAGTTTGACTAGGGATAGTTGACCCTTGACCAAAAATTTAGTTGTCTTGAGAATTGACCGAACCTAGATTGAATGCAAGAATGGGAAGGTCAAAGGCAGGATGAAGAAAAGGGAAAACTATTAGAACCTCACATAAGAATGACGTAAAGGAAGAAAACGCCAAGATGGAGGTTCAATCAGAAATTCCCGATGACGAAACTCTAGCTCAGGCCCTTACATGACTCAAGCTAGAGAGAGGCGTGAAGATTGAGGAGAAGCAAACACCCAAGATCAAAAAGCTTTCTGCAATCCGAGACTGGCCTCTAGGGTGTGGACCCAATGCACCCTTGTTGACTAAAGAGGAAAAGGAGAGCTTGCATGCTCAACCATCCTCTTCTATAAAGTTTGATGTAAATTTAGATGAGGACTGAGAGGAATGTCCTCTTTCTGATGCCGAGAAATCAAAATGATGTAACAAGAAGCCTATTGTAAAGAAGGGTCTATTGACTCACCTTTAATATAAATAAATTCAAATAATATTTTTTTGGTGTGTTCAAAGAATGACTGTAAAATGTGTACAATATTATGCATGAATGTGTATGTCTTCTAGAATGAGGGATGTATGCATATAAAAAATTATGTGATGTAGCATAAGAACGTTTATTCATAGAACCCTTTGTTGAGATGCGATAAATGTGAATGTGTTGCAGGATAAGTGTCGGACAACATGGTGACCACCAAGCAAGACGTGGGTGGTAGTGGTTTTGATAATAGACCTAACAAGAGGTTGGAACAAATTCTAGAGCTTATGAATTGGCAAGAGTCTCACATTGATCATATAGAGCAAGAAGTTTGAATGGTACGCGAGGACCGGGACCGCAAGAATGCAAAAGGCAATCAAGGAGATGGTGGTCCAAGGGCAAGCCCATGAGGATGAAGTGAGGAAGAGCTTGGGAAAGACCTCAAAAGATTAGCACTGCCCAAGTTCGATGGTAAGGCTATCAAAGCAGGAGCTGCGGCTTGGATTATAGAGATGGAAAACTACTTTGGGCTCTGTAACCTTTTTGAACAAACTAAGGCGGCATGGGCTATGTATCGGCTCTCAGGTGAAGCAATGACTTGGTGGGATAATGAGAAGTTAGAACGAAATATTCAGCCTGCTGAGATCACTTGGGAACTCTTCATCCAAGCTTTCAGGAAGAGATGATTACCACAAATTTTCTTTGACAAGAAAGTGACGGAGTTTCAAAACTTAACCTAGGGAAATATGACTATGATTCAGTATTGGGAAAATTTCACCAACCTATTAAAGTATGTGCCTCAGTATCAAGGAGATAAACTTTTTTGTACCTAAAAATTTATAATGGGACTCAAACCTCACATAGGAGCTAAAGTGGATATGCATGAACTTCAAACCATGAATGTAGTCTTCCAAAAATCCACCAAATAGGAATAGAAGTTGCAACAGCTATCCAATCTTTGCAACAACTCAAATTCTAAGTCGCGATATGGGAAAAAGAAATTTCACAAAGGAGACAAGAGCCATCAAATCCATAATCTCAAGAGGGGAAGTGAGTCACAGGAGAAGGGTGAAGATGGTAATGGTGGAAAGAACAAGAAGGAAAACAAAGGCAAGGGTAAAGACAACCATAAGTAGAAGGGCTTTAGAGAGGATAGGCCAGGAAGTCGCAAAGGGCCTTGTGATGGATGTTATGCTTGTGGAGGCGATCATTCTGCCTTGAATTTTCCTCAATGATCGAATTAATGAAAGGAAGGAAGCTATTATTAGACTCAGCATCACCAGATCCACGTTGCAATGGATAACAGACAGGTAGAGCATTAGGCTTTTCCAATTCAGCTGACGGGTAAGCTTTATGACCAATCTATCTCTATCTTAATTGATACTGTAGCTACTAAATGTTTTATAGATCCTAGAATAATATCCAAGATACCCATTAGACCTAGATACATGGAAAATTCATGGACAGTCCAATATGGTAATCGAGCAGAGCGGAGGGTAGATACCTGATCCGGAGGATATTTTCACTAAAAATTGAAGAATCTCCAATACTCCAAATTTTAGCACCATCAAAAAGAGCCCGATGTCCTGATTCCAGAGCAACTTGAATGGAGTCAAACAGAGCTATAGAGCCTAGGTTATTGCCGGTCAAAGTTCAGTCAACAACTGGTCAACTCAGGGCCAGGGCAAGAAAAAAAGGTCAAAATTTGATGTCACCAAAAGTGGTCAAAAATAATGTCAATGTGAAGAGCTCGGTAAGAGCTTTCCGACAGTGTTTGTTTTGTGTAAATTAGAGCTCGTATGTGTGAGATATGGAAGGTCAAAGCTCATGGTTGACTAGGTTGACTGGAAGGTATAATAATGACGTAAGCATGATGTCATCATGCTGACATGGATGAATCATGAGGTGACACATGGTGGCTTCCCAAAGTTACATGTTGCAGCAATTTGTTGGAAAAAAAAATATATATAAAAGCCTACCACTCCCATTTAAAAGCCTTAATTTAAGGCCTACGTGAGAAAAAGTAGGTGGAGTCTTAATTTAAAACAAAACAAATTTAACCCTATTTAAATGGGATAAAACCCCTTTAATGTTTAAAAATACATGTGGTTGGGAGATCCCCTTTTTAAGGGGAACTTAAACATTATTTTTAAAGAAAAAAACAAATTTCCAACCAATTCACCCCCTATAATTAAGGATTAAATCCTTAACAAAATCAAGCCCGTTTATATTCAAAGGTGAATTATTAAGATCTCCTAATAAATCCTGAAATGAATTATGGAATAAAATTACAAGAGGCCATCCGTGAAGATTTTATGTAAAATTGGATGGGTTGTTTTAACGGGAGGATATCCCTATGTAAATAAGGGGGGATTTTCAAATAATATTTTCTATGTAAAGGGGATATTGGGAGGTTTTGAAAATCAATTGGTTATGAACCAATTTGAGTAATTTTTTTGTATAAAAAGGGTAGAATGGGGGGTGTGAGATTAAGTAATTTTTGAAGAATTTTTGGTGAAGTTGTGAATCAGAGAAATAGGGAGATTTTCTAAGGAGATTATTTTGAGCCTTTTGTAAGTTGGAGTATTGTCATGCTTGCTGAAGTGCTCTTGGTGCATTTGTAACTGATTTTTTGGAGATTAATCGGATCGGTCTCACTCTATTGGAGCGGACTCGGAGACGTAGTCATGTTTGTGGCGAACTCCGTTATCAGATCGTTTGCACTCTCTCTCTCTTCTTTCTCAATTTCGTTCTTTTCACCTTCAGTTTTTAATGCATAATTTCAATAATGTATGCATGAATTGTATTTCCGCTTAATTCACATGTTGATGTGTTAATTTTGTTTATGTAATTTGGATTTCCATGATTTGTAAACATTAAGCATTCAAATGCAATTAGTCTAGATCCTAATCAGATCAAGTGGTATCAAAGCTTTTGGTGACTATTATTATAGTTGGTTTTGAATGCTAACAAGATCCAGGATTCAGAAGGGTGAAGGAAAGCTTGAGGAATTTAATCTTGAGATCGGGAAACGAAGAAATTTTTTGAAGATGTCTGTGTCTGGAATGGAGGTACCTAAAGAACTCAGTGAGCAAGAGTTTCGAAGAGCTTTTTGGCAGATGAAAGCTGCGTTGGAGATGCTACTCAAAGAAAGGGAAGAACACATGAAACATGAAGAAGATCATGGAGACAGTAAAAGCAAGAAGAAGCAATCAGGAGGTGGTGATGAACCTCCAAAATCTCCTCCGTCTACTCCTCCTCCTCATTCTCCTTCTTCTACACATTCTCTTTCTGGTAATCCTTTTAAGGGTGTAAATAAGCCTCAAATTAAATTGGATGTTAAATTTGAACTACCTAAGTATTGTGGTGAATTAGATGCTGAAAAACTAGATGATTGGATTCAACAAGTAGAAGTTTATTGTAGAGTTCAAAACCTCTTTGATGATGCTTCTAGGATCCAGTTAGCCACTCTTCGATTGGGAGGTACAACTCTTACCTGGTGGGAGAGTAGGACTAGAGCAGAAATTTCACAACATGGTAGAGTCAATTTATCTTGGTTAGAATTCATTAATGCTCTTAAAAAACTATTATATCCCTTAGGTCACATGCAACAATTAATGATGAATTGGCAAGTGTTTAAACAAGGGAAAGGTCAAACTGTCCAAGAGTACACCCATGAATTCAGAAAGAAGGCTATTGCATTAAATGTACCTTTGTACACCCAAGATACCTTGCTAAAGTACATAGGAGGTCTTCATTCATATCTTAGACATTCTATTTTGGTTTTGAACCCTTATAATTTGGATGAAGTGTCTGTTCAAGCTACACACTTAGAGTCGAGGGGAAAGGGTTCTTTCATTGATAATGATAACTCTGTAAAGAAATCTTCTAAGGTTGTAGAGACAGGGAAAGGAATGAAGACAACTATAGTCAAGAAGGATGACAAGCTTTCTTGCTCTCATTGTGATAGGAAAGGTCATGATGAAGATCATTGTTAGAAGTTGCATCCCGAATTGAAGCCTAAGTGGGCTCGAAGACAAAATCAAAAACAAAAGGGTAAGGAGAAATCCACAAATGTTGTTATGGATCTTGGTTCCGATTCTGATGATGAAAGTAAGATAACAACTATGGGTTTGAAAGGTAAAGCTCCTAATTCCAATGTTTCCTTTGATAGTTGTGCTTCTACTTTTAAAGTTAATGATGTCTCTAAAGATAAGAAAAGGAATGAGCTTTTTCATTTAAGGGTTGTTGCTAAGAATATTAAGATTGATGCACTCATAGATAGTGGTTCTCAAGTTAACTTAATT
Source organism: Sequoia sempervirens (assembly GCA_007258455.2). Lineage (NCBI taxonomy): Eukaryota > Viridiplantae > Streptophyta > Pinopsida > Cupressales > Cupressaceae > Sequoia > Sequoia sempervirens. The sequence goes on along the minus strand of VDFB02322263.1, from coordinate 71,910 downwards.
TCTAAAGATGTTGTAAGAAACTTGGGATTAAAAACTACACAACATAAGAAACCTTATCCACTAGGATGGATTTGCGAGAATGATAAATTGCAAGTAACAAGACAATGCACTTTAAAATTCGCAATCACTAGTAAGTTTGTGGATGAAGTATAGTTTGATGTGGTTCCACTAGATATCTGTGGGATAGTTCTGGGTAGCCCTTATCTTTATGATCGGAAAGCTATTTTCTACAGGGAAAAGAATCATTATCATTTGTTTAAAGATGGCATTCAGTATATTGTACATTCTCACAAGACTAAGACTGATCATTCTTTTACAAACACAGGGAAATTAAAGAGGGTGATTAATGCAAGTAAAGATTTAACTCTTATGTATGTCAGCACAGGTGGTTCTAGACAAGAACTTGGAGTAGCTAACCAGGGTTAAATGTCATGAGATGCACCCACAGTACAGCATGAGGGAATGGTGATTGAAAGCATTGATAGATCCTTGGGTAAAAATGTTTCTGTTGCAAAAGATCGATATGTTGTTGACTTATTCTCTTTCATCTTTGCATTATTGTTCAGCTTGATGCTAGTCAATGTTTGTTGGTTAGTGGCTATGACAGTTGATGTAGATGCTTATGGAAGTGATAAAATGATGTTTATATTCAACAATGTTGTTGCAGTCTTTGTTGTGATTGTGAGCCAGGTATACAAATGTACAGAGGATATAGGACAAGTGGAGAGGCCAAGTCCTCACTTAATGTTTGAATAAATGCCACTTTTGGAGGTCCAAAAGTTCTCTAGTGGGGAGGCCTGATCCAAAGGATATTTTCACTAAAAATTGAAGAATCTCCAATACTCCAAATTTTAGCACCATCAAAAAAAGCTCGATGTCCTGATTCCATAGCAACTTGAATGGAGTCAAACAAAGCTACAAAGCCCAGGTTATTGTCGGTCAAAGTTCAATCAACAACTGGTCAACTCAGGGCCAGGGCAAGAAAAAAAGGTCAAAATTTGATGTCACCAAAAGTGGTCAAAACTGATGTCAACGTGAAGAGCTCGGCAAGAGCTTTCCGACGGTGTTTGTTTTGCGTAAATTGGAGCTCGTATGTGCAGGATATGGAAGGTCAAAGCTCATGGTTGACTAGGTTGACTTGAAGGTATAATGGTGACGTCAGCATGATGTCATCATGCTGACATGGATGAATCATGAGGTGACACATGGTGGCTTCCCAAAGTTACATGTTGCAAAAATTTGTTGGAGATGGCTTTATTTAAAAAATTAAAAAAAATATATATATAAAAGCCTACCACTCCTCCCATTTAAAAGCCTTAATTTAAGGCCTACGTGAGAAAAAGTAGGTGGAGTCTTAATTTAAAACAAAACAAAATTACCCCTATTTAAATGGGATAAAACCCCTTTAATATTTAAAAATACATGTGGTTGGGAGATCCCCTTTTTAAGGGGAACTTAAACATTATTTTTAAAAAATAAATAAATAAATATTCTTTTATAGTCCACGAATACCGGGCGATCTGTAATTTAAAAAAAAAACAAATTTCCAACCAATTCACCCCCTATAATTAAGGATTAAATCCTTAACAAAATCAAGCCCGTTTATATTCAAAGGTGAATTATTAAGATCTCCTAATAAATCCTGAAACAAATTATGGAATAAAATTACAAGAGGCCATCCGTGAAGATTTTATGTAAAATTGGATGGGTTGTTTTAACGGGAGGATATCCCTATGTAAATAAGGGGGGATTTTCAAATAATATTTTCTATGTAAAGGGGATATTGGGAGTTTTTGAAAATCAATTGGTTATGAACTAATTTGAGTAATTTTTTTGTATAAAAAGGGTAGAATGGGGGGTGTGAGATTAAGTAATTTTTAAAGAATTTTTGGTGAAGTTGTGAATCAGAGAAATAGGGATATTTTCTAAGGAGATTATTTTGAGCCTTTTGTAAGTCGGAGTATTGTCATGCTGCCGAAGTGCTCTTGGTGCATTTGTAACTGATTTTTTGGAGATTAATCAGATCGGTCTCACTCTATTGGAGCGGACCCGGAGACGTAGTCACGTTTGTGGCGAACTCCATTATCAGATCGTTTGCACTCTCTCTCTCTTCTTCTTTCTCAATTTCGTTCTTTTTACCTTCAGTTTTTAATGCATAATTTCAATAATGTATGCATGAATTGTATTTCTGCTTAATTCACATGTTGATGTGTTAATTTTGTTTATGTAATTTGGATTTCCACTATTTGTAAACATTAAGCATTCAAATGCAATTAGTCTAGATCCTAATCAGATCAATACCTGTCTCTTTTGCAGTGAGTTAGAGCTTCCAACCTTTCAAACTCGGGTCAACTTGTATGTGGGAACCTCTAGGATCATATGATGTAATTTTGGGAATAAATTGGTTAACTGAGCATAAGGCTATAGTGAACTGTGAGGATAAGGTGGTCAACTGTCTGGATGATTATGGAAACCCAGTTGAGGTTTGTGGAATGCAGAGACCCTTAGAGCTTAGACATATTTTTACAATGCAGCTCAAGAAGTCTTGTCGAAAGGGATGTGCAATTTATGTAGTGCATGTCAATGATCCTGACAGCAAGGAGTCATATTTAGATGACTATCCTAGTCTCAAGGAGTTCCAAGACATCTTCCCTGATGAACTTACGGAGTTGCCTCCAAAGCAGGAATTCAATTTTTCTATCGACCTGGTTCTAGGAGTTGAGCCTCAATCCAAGGAACCTTATCAGATAACCATCACAGAACTCTATAAGTTGAAGGCCTAGTTAATGGAATTGTTGGATAAGGGAATAATAAGACCCAGTGTGTCTCCTTGGGGAGCGCCGGTTATTTTTGTGAAAAAGAAGGATGGAACTTTGCGTTTGTGTATAGATTATCAGATGTTGAACAAGGTGACCATCAAGAACTGGTATCCACTCTCGAGGATTGATGAATTGTTTGACCAAATGAAAGGAGCAATAGTATTCTCCAAAATTAATCTCAAGTCAGGGTACCATTAGTTGAGAATTAAGGAAGAAGACATTTCAAAGAATACATTTAGAACTCGATATGGACATTACAAGTTCATAGTGGTACCTTTTGGTTTGACTAATGCACCGACAACCTTTATGAACCTCATGAATAGTGTCTTTAGAGATTGCTTGGATGACTTTGTTATGATCTTTATTGACAACATTGTAGTCTACTCAAAGACTGTCAAAGAGCATGATAGACATTCGAGGATACTTTTTCAGTGATTGAGAGAAAGGAAACTCTTTGGGAAGTTATCCAAGTGTTCATTCTATTAGAATAGAGTGCACTATCTAGGCCATATCATTTCAGCTAAAGGAGTCTTCATAGACCCCGAGAAGATCAAGGTGATCATGGAATGGCTAGTGCCTCAGAATGTGTTGGAATTCCATAGCTTCATGGGCCTCACAGGATACTATAGGAAGTTTGTGCAAGGGTTCTCCTAGATTGCATCTCCTATTACCTCACTCCAAAGGGAACGTGGTTTGAATGGAATGAGAAATGCGAGAAGGCATTCCAAATCCTGAAGGAGAGGCTCATGACAATACCAGTGCTAACCATCCTTGATCCTAATGGGAGATTCAAAATAATCACAGATGCTTTAGGAGATGGATTGGGAGCAGTATTAATGCAAGACAAACAAGTGGTAGCATATAAATTAAGGAAGCTCAAGCAACACGAAGTGAACTACGCGCCTCATGATTTAGAGTTGGTTGCAATAGTTCATTCTATACAAATGTGGAGGCATTATCTTTTAGGAAAACTGTTTGAACTCAAAACAAACCAATTAGGGTTGAGATACATATTTACCTAGCCAAACCTTAATGCACAGTAGAGAATGTGGTTGGAATTCCTTAGCGAGTATGACTTTGGAATTGAATATATAAAGGGGAAAGAGAATAGATTGGTTGATGCTCTTAGTAGACGAAGACATATGTCAACCATGATCTCAACAAGGTCTAACTTGAGGCAGCAGGTGATTCAAAATATGCCAGGGGATGAGCACTATGAGAGAGTGAAGAGCGCCCTAGCAGTAAATCCTTTAGACCATCGATTCAATGGGTATGAGATCGAACCATATGGTATTTTTAGATATCATAGAAGAATGTATATTCCTAACTTTGGAGAACTGAGGAAGTTGGTTTTAGAAGAAGTTCACAATGCACCTTATTTAGGACACCCCATAGTATCCAAGATGATCGCAAAGTTGACTATATTTTTGGCCTAAACTCAAGAAGGATGTAGTGGAGTATGTAGCTAGATGCTTGGAGTGCCAGTGATTCAAGGCTAAGCATGCACATCCAGTCGAGTTATTGTATCCTCGTGACATACCTAAGTATAAATGGCTGGTGATCAGTATGGATTTTGTACAAGGGTTACCATTGAGCAAGAAAAAACATGATGTTATCCTGGTTGTGATTGATAAGTTGACTAAAGTTGCACACTTCATTCCAGGAAACCTTAAGGATGGATTGTTGACCCTGGCTAAGAAATTTTTCTAGGAGATCTTCCACTTGCATGGAGTGCTAGAAACTATCATTTTTGATAGGGACACACGGATGACCTCAAGGTTTTGGATGACCATGAATGTTGCATTGGGGACCGAATTGAATTTCAACTTGGCTTATCATCCTCATACTTACGGGCAGATAGAGAGGGTGAATCAGGTAATCGAAGACCTCCTCTGAATGTATTTTATAGACCAATAGTATAGGTGGGAAGAATATTTTCCTCTGGTAGAGTTTTCTTACAACAAATCATATCATGCATCCTTAGGCATGACACTATTTGAAGCCTTGTATGGGAGGAAGTGTTGTACCCCCATCAGTTGGGATAAATTGGAGGACAAGATAATAGTAGGACCTAAAATGCTTAAGGAAATGGAAGAACAAATGAGGGTCATTAAGAGCAGATTGAAGGAGGCGACAAACTAACAGAAGAGTTATGTTGACAAGAATCAAACTCTTAGATAGTTCGCAATAGGGGATAATTTTTTCTTGAGAGTTAAACATCATAAAAGTTCTATTTCTTTTGGAAAGTCTTCCAAGTTGGACCCAAGATATGTGGGACCACTTGAAGTCTTGGAAGTGATTAACCCAATTGCTTATAGACTAGCTATACCACTTGTTTTGGCTCAACTTCATAATGTGTTTCATGTTTCCTTGGTTAAGCCATACCATCCTGATGTGACTCATGTGCTTGATTGGAAATCCTTGTAGGTACATGATCCAGGAGTGGTGCTAGTGGAGCCCATTAGAATCCTAGATAGATGCAATGTTAAGTTGTAGAGAAGAGATATTGCTCAGTTTAAGGTCCAATGGGACTAGTACTCAGAGGACAATGCTACTTGGGGGATGCGGAAGAAATAGAACACTCCTTTCCACATTTGCTTCCTTGAGAAAGAAACTTCAATATTTTTTCTTGTTTTTTTTGGATTCAGGTACTATGATATTCCATGCTTTAAAATTTGTTGTGATGTTGAAATAGACATATATATCTCCATGTGATGTTGAAATAGGCATATACATCTGGATGGGATGTTGAAATAGACATATATATTCTAATGCAATGTTGAAATAAACATATATATATTTGGATGTGATGTTGAAATAGACATATATATTCTGATGTGATGTTGAAATAGACGTATATATTCTAATGTGATGTTGAAATAGACATGTATATATTGATGTGATGTTGAAATAGACGTGTATGTTCAAATTTGATATGATGTTCTTTTTTTCGACTTACTAGACATCAGGACAATGTCTCTTCCAAGAGGGGAAGGATGTCATAACCCAATTTTATTGCATATTAATTATAATATGGTAAATTGAATTATTGAAGAAATTCAATATATATTAAATGGAAATTTTTAAAAATAGATTGAAAGAAGTTGACTAATGTTGATTATGCAAACTTTTGAAATTATCTTATATGTTATCAAGAATTAAACATTACTAATAAATTTGCAAGTCTAAGTGTGTGCAGTTGCAGGGTGACAGGTTGAAGGATGAGAACACAGTTGAAGTAGGATAGTTTAGCCGGATTGAACAATAAGCTAATTGGAATCTGGGTGCACACACCACAAATGGCATGATGACTTGATTTGAACTATTTTGCATATATAGAAGAATGTAATTTCATGACTTGAATTGTTTTAGTGATTGAAAAAGAATGGCTTGTAGATTAAATTGTCTACTCAAACTTTGTGTTTTGAAGAAAATGAAAGTATGTATTTTAAATAATGATTAAAAAGGATAAGAGATTTCATTATGTGAAAATTAAGTGAAAAAGAAATTCCTTTTAGTTTATATATATGGATGCTCGAGATGAAATTAAAGCTCCTTAATTTAAATGATAGCATATGGAACTTATAAGCTCTCCCAAACCGACAATTTATACATGAATGTATATATACATATACATATACATATAAATATACATGTATGTAAATAAATGTGAATATATATATATATATATATATATATATAATATAAATGAAATCATATAAATACATATAGATATATGTATATGTATACATATGTATATATATATATACATACATATACAAATATACGTATACATATTCATATTCTCATTGAAATTTAAATTGATAATTGACGATATTCTAAAATTAGACTGTTGAAATCAAATAAGATCATGAAGGCATCCCATGAAGGACATGGTCTACGACAAGATTAATGGCAATATTCAAACAAGTAGTGGCTAGAGGCAAGGCAATAATTCCATCACCTAGTAACATGCAAAATGATAATGTTGTTTCCATTTTTGAATTCACAACGATGTGGGTGAAAAGGCATGGTGAAGAAAGTTGTTGGTTCAAAGGAAAAAGAAGAGAAGAGCCCATGGGTGAGGGAAAAATTAGAGACAGTCTCACAAAATCTCAATTTATTAGGTAAACTGATTACTTTAAAAAGAAAACTCAATTTTATTTTATCATTTTTCCTCATCATTTGAATGGTATTCTTTCATTTTGTCGTTTGCATCATTTAATCTATAAAATGTGTATTCCTATTGAATAACCATGGCCTTGAGCCAAGTAATGTGGGCATCGATCATTATATTGGGTCACCCGACTTGTGGCCAGTAATGCATGAGTTTCATTTAGAAGCCTCAATGGCTAGCTCTCAGAGCTAGGCCGAGGCTTAGAGTTACTAAGATGTGATTGTTCCTTAACTTCACACTTTTGTGCTAGCCATTCGATGGCTATTCATAATTTATATTTGATTAAGCTGTATTTTTATGATGGTTAAATTTATTGAGGATCGACTATCGATCCCATGGAAAGGGTATCAAATCCTGTGTCTTATTTTCATATGTATCATATTCTCTTTATCGGTTGGGCCGATAATAAGCAGCTAAAATAAATGCTCAAGATTGTATTGTATGAACTATAATGCCACCATATTCTAGTAGGAAAGGTGGTGAAATCCTTGTTTAAATTCAATAAACCCAAGTAGGGTTCGATCTATAAGATCGAAGGGTTGTTCCCTTGTAACTAAGATTCATGCATGTTAAGTATGAGTGGTGAAACCAACATGTCTTTAAGGCCGAATTTGTGCATGATTTTGTTGCTAAGAAAGAAATGCACCAACCAATATGAATGGTCGATTCAGAGTGACCTATGAATGTTTGTTTGAAACTTGAAAAGGCATGAGTCCTGCTTAGAACCCAAAACTTCTATGCCTATCTATTGAATGAAATACTTGTTTGAGTTTTACTTCGATGAGCATGTAGATCTTAGATTCTTTTCTTTTATAAAAAGTTGCACCATGAATTTCTATAATGGAAGTGTTCAAAGATTTGAATATTGGGCAATCTGCTTCCATGTATGAAGTTGGGCTAGTTGATTTGTTAGATAAATCTTTTTTTTTCAATTTCTTGAAAATTGATTAATGAGAAGTTGTAGACAATATTGTTACTGGCAAACAGAAATGTTCATTTTCTGTTCATTATGGAAAAACCTCATTCTATTAAAAACGGTGACCCTTAAATTGTAATGATTATCATTTAGCATGTAAACAGATTGATAACAACATTGAGTAACTACAAATAGTGTATGTTCTATTGGAAAATGACAATGTCTATCATAAAAAGTAATTGATTTGTCTGGAATAGCATTGTATGGATGTAAACAGTAAATAATTTGTTGCAAGCGACACTGTTTTGTTGTTATCTTTGTAGCTGAAAACAACCTTGCTCATTAAACTGTTTAGCTGGAACAACATTGAATAGTTATAAACAATGAGCGTTCTTTAAGAAACAACTTTTCTTAAAACTGTTTAGTAGGAAATAGTACTTGTTATATTTAAACGATGAGCATTCATATGTAAACAACAATGTTAAAGTATCATAGTTTGTGAGAATGCAAAAGCAACAACAGTATGACTAAAACTGTTATGAAAGATTTGTTCTAGATTCTTTATTTTGACAAAAGAAACGTCAAGTGGAATATTATATAATGATTACAATATGATTTAATGGTTTATTTCAAAATGTATGCACAAATCAAAAACTTAAGTAGGCCCACATATATGTGTATGCACATAGAATTTGTCTATGCACACACATACATGTGACATACCTTCTTTTGTTCTTAATTCATTTTTAAAAGATAATTCTTATGATGAAAAGTAATAGTGAGTCATGAGAATGATATGAATAATTGTTGGATTACTCTATTTGAATCATAGATTTGATTTCTGTTTAGAGAATAAATTAGTAATCTAATTCTTCTTTTCGAAGATATATGTGAAATATTATTCTAATACTTGAACAAAATAGTGATACCTAAGTAGAATAGAGCACCTCAGGGTAGATGTTGCTAGAGGGTACATAGTTGTTATGAGATGTTGTAGATGTAGAAAGTTACCTTTCAGGACGGGTGCTGAAATGGAGTTCAGAGAGTATAGGTTTGCTTTACTAGAACCTATTATTTGTTGTTGTTGCAACACATTTATTATGCTTGGCCAAGCAATATAGTTCATTTTGTATGTATCAACTCTATGATATCACTCTCTGCCATTCCTAGCATAGATGTTGCATTTTATTTTCTAACTTGTAGATAGAAATTGCATGTTGATGTATGGGAGCACACCAGATTCTGCCTTGCAGATTATTCTATTGCTAAACTTTCTATGCAGGGTCGGGCATTCTTCAAGTTGGAAGAATTCTAAGGAATCGTAGGCTTCGTGGTTGGGCGGTAAAGTGCTTCAACCATACTCTTGTCTACCAATGGAGGCAAGCGTCAAAGAAGAACCTTAGTTGTTCACAAGACTATTTTAGTCTATGATGTAACTTGATGTAATACATTCATGTATTTGATGTAAGTGTACAATGTAATTACTTTGTGGCCTTAGGAGCCAAGTCAAACCTGATATTGTAATTTGAATTTTGAAGTGAATATATGAATCATTGACTCATTTTAAATGGACATGTGTAGCTATGATTGAATTTAGCCACTAGTTATGTCTTTTTAATTTGGAATATATTCATGTGTCAAATACAATAACGTTAATTAAGTAATAATTTAGGATGGGTTATTACAAAGAATTGTTAGAGAGATATTACAAGAATAGAATGGTATTGATCATATTATTTAAAATTCATTTGCCATGAAGGTGGTGATGAATGAATAATTGATTTGATATTTGATGATGTATGAAAAATGTGATGAGCATGCTTTTGCTTTTTTAGCAGAAACTACTAATTACCAATCCTTATTAATGTAGCAAATAGACACGATGCACTAGGGTAGGAAGAACCAAAGTGGTTTTGTATCTATTGCATGGAATTTGGCTCTACAAATAGACAAGAGTATTCCTATTCATACCAAACATATGAAAATCTTGTTAAGTAATGTGAAAGAATAAAGCCATTGAAGTAAGGAGACTAATACACAAAAGGTATGAGGAACCTGATATGCACTAGCCATTGTATTACTCGAGACTATCCCTACACACACAAGGAAAGTATTCACCATGGCCGTATTACAAGAATATCCAACAAACATGTCATATGAAATCACTGATCAAAAGATAAATCAAAAGGAAAGATCAAAATAGACGAACAAAGTTGCCATATCACTTGCCAAGGATATTTATAGTTTAGGGATATTATCTACTAATGATTCCCATTGCATGAATGATATATCTGTAAGGAACATACTAGGATGTTGATGTTGATGATGTTGATAGATAAGGAAGATGATATTTAGGCATTTTGATCGGATATTGATCAAGTTTTCACGATTTTTTCTTGAATATTTTAGATATTGATAACTGCTATGTTTGGTTTGATTGCTTTGTCAAAGGATTAAGTTGATGATAACCTTTATTATGGATGGTCAATTTATTATGGATAGGCGATGACAGGAAATGGGATTTATTATGGATAAACAAAATGATCTGGATGATGAAAGCGTGATTATGATAAGGATGGAGGGAATGGATGTGAGATTGATAGATGATGATGTAGAGCTTATTCAAATGTGGTGCATGTTTACTAGGTTTTTACCATGGTACCTATTCTAGAAGTTCCACAAAAGTTGTTTTCACTTAAAGGATGATTTATTTCTCTTTACAATTTTTGATATTTTTCTATTTTTTAAAATTTTTTGCTAGGATATTTTGATGGGCTAGGTGTAGAAATTTTTAATATGGCTATTGTTGAGAGGTTTTGCCAAAGGTTCACCTTTAGGGGTTGTCAGCTAAGAAGCACCAAAGCCATAATTTGTAGTGATTACAAAGGGTCCTAACCAATCATTTCAAATTTTCATTTGCCTTCTTGATTAAGTTGAACCTTCTTATTTTCTTTTAGGACCAAGTCACCCACTTGGAAGCTTTTATTCTTGATTATTTTATTGTAACTATGCTTGAGATGGTTCTAATAAGCTTGGAGATGGTTTAGAGTGCTCAAAATGATTTAATCTAACAACTCAAGCTTCAAGAGTCAAGATACTTGGCTACTCTTCCTTATCGACCAAGTTTTGCAAGGATACCCCTAGGGAAGGGATCTCGACCTCTACAGGAAAGATAGCTTTTGTTTCATATACAAGGGAGAAAGCGGTAGTGCCAATGGGTGTATGGATACTCGTTCGATAAGCCCACAAACGGGATTTAGCTATAGGTTCCAATCACGACCAACGTCATTAACAATCTTCTTAAGGATTTTTGGGATAATTTTATTTGATGCTTCTACCTGAGCATTTCCCTGGGGTTAATACAAGGTAGAAAAGTGATGTTGGATACAAGATTTATAGCAGAGGTCGTGAACATCTTTATTCTTAAATAGAGTCCCATTGTTAGTGATAATGGTTTGGGGAATGTCGTAATGACAAACTAAATAGTTCAAAATTAATTTAGCTATTTGTTTACCTATGATATAGGTTAGAGGTATGACTTCTATGCACTTTGTAAAATACTCTGTGGAAATTATGATAAAATTATGTCCATTAGATGAAGTAGGGGATATCTTTCCTATAAGGTCGAGTCCCCACTATGAAAAGGGCCATGGTGTAGCAACTGGGCGTAGTTCTTGTGCAAGTGCATGAATAAGATCACTGTGTTGTTGGCATTGAAGACACTTCTTTGCAAATTGATTACCTTTGTGTTCCATCGAGGGCCAATAGTATCCTGTTCTCAATGGCTTCTTAACTATATCTGGTCCGCTAGAATGAGACCTACAGGTACCTTCATGTACCTCTTGTAAGGCGGTGAATGCCTCTTCCATGTTAAGACATCGAAGTAATGTTCCATCAATACTATGTTGGTATAAAGTATCACCAAGTATGGTGAAGCATGAGGTTAGATGGATGGAGGATTTCTTTTGATTACTATTAAGGTTAAGGGGTATGATTTTGTGTTGGAGATAGGCGTCAATATCATGATACTGGGTGAGTTAGGACCAACAACTTCGCACACAAGTTCAGACTCTGGGACATCGAATGTAGGTATAAGTAGTTGCTCCACAAGAAATTCATACTTAGCACTATTCTATGGCATGTCAAGAAGAGAACCAATGGTAGCCATAGCATCAAAAACTCTATTATTTACCCTCAAGATTTGTTCAAAGATAATGACTAAGAATTATTCCTTGAAAATTTCTACCATCCTCTTATAAGGAAGCAATTTGTCTTCCTTAATTTGATATTCAGCACACTTTTCTGATCACTAGCTATGAGTCTCCATAGACTTGTAGTTCCTTGATCTACCATTCAACTTCCATTCTTAGCCCAATTATCAGTGCTTAATATTCTACTATGTTATTGGTAGAAGGGAAAGCAATCATATATTCTTTGGGTATGCTATCTGCTTGTGGTGTAAAAAAGAGAATTCAAACTCCCGATCCATGTTGGGTGTGAGAACTATTGAAATACGATTTCCATCGGCGTACTTGAGTTGTCACTAAAATTTATTCATCAAGGAATTATGATATCAAGGGACGATGGTCATCAAGGGGTGATTCAACAAGCTAATCAACTATCACTTGTCCTTTAATTAATTTTCTATCAACATATTCTATGTCAAACTCGGTAAGGATAATAACCCAGTTTGCCATCTGGCCAGTTTGAGTTGCCTTAGCCAAGAGATGTTTCAAAGGGTCTACCTTAGAGACAAATTTGATATGTCGGTTAAGCATGTAATTCCTAAGCTTCTATGATGCAAATAAAATGGCTAAACAAGCCCATTCCATAGGTGTCTAATTCAGTTCATAGCACACTAGTCTACGATTGATATAGTATACCGCTCTTTCCTTACCATTCTCATCATGTTGTGCTAACAAGGTGCCTGGGGTTGCTAATGTTGTAGATATATAAAAGGATCAATGGTTTGTTAGGTAGAGGAGGCATCAATACAGGTGGTGATGCCAAATAGTCTTTGATTTTCTGAAATGCTTGTTGACACTTCTCTTCCCACTTAAAGGCAACATCCTTATGAAGCAAATACGTGAAAGGATAAATTTTTTTTGCTAACTGAGCTATAAATCTTTGGATAGACTATAGTTTACCTTGAAGGCTATGCAATTGTTTCAAAGTCCTTGGGGGAGGCATTTCCATGATTGCCTTAACATTAGTTGGATCCAATTTTATACCTCTTTAGGATACAATGTATCCTAAGAGCTTTCCTGATTTGAGATTGAAAACACACTTCTTCAGATTAAGGTGTAGGTTATACTCTTTTAACCTGTCAAATATGTGTGCTAGGATATCCAAGTGACCTTGTCTTGTTATGTATTTTGCTAGGAGATCATCTACATTGTCTTCCATAGTTATGTGAAATATATCATGGAATATAATGGTCATCACCCTCTAATAAGAAGCTCCCACATTCTTAAGCCTAAACAACATTACATTCCAACAATATGTTCCACAAGGATGAGTGAATAATGTCTTATGCTGGTCTTCAGGTGCTATCTTGATTTGGTTATATCTCGAAAAGTCATCCATGAGGGAAATAATTTCATGACCCGCTATCAAATCCATTATCATGTCGATATTCAACAAAGGGAAGTCATCTTTAGAACATGCCTTGTTGAGATCTCTAAAATCAATGTGAATCCTTATGACCCTAGTGAGCTTAGAAATAGGTATGAGATTATACACCCACTTAGGATAATCAATCAGTCTGATGAAATTGACATCCAAGAGTTTATGTAGCTTGCCCTTAACTAAAAGTGCTATATGTGGATGCATCTTACGAAGCTTCTATTTCATAGGTTTTTATCCAGAAAAGACTATTAAGTGGTGAACCACCAAGGCTAGGTCTACTCCAGGCATATCAACATAGGACCAAGCAAAGTTGATCATACGTTTACCTAAGAAAGTTGTGAAGTTCTTCTCTTCAAGTTCTAAAGAAGTTGCATAGAAGGTTCAATTCTAGGTATATCTAATGTTCCCACTATGAGGAAGCTAAGGTAGCGAGACAACTTCCTACACTAATCTAGAGAGTAGAATAATGCAAAACTTTACAAATTTAATTATTGAAAATTAAACATAAATAAACATAAATATCACACATATCATAGCATAGTGATTTACATGGGAAAAACCCTTTTGGGAGAAAAAACCCACACTCCAAAAGTCGCCCAATATATTATTCAAAAATCACAAAGACTAAAATATACTTACAGAGCAAGCTTCTCATAGGAGTATCACCAACTAGAGATCCAGAGGTAATACGACCGCTATTAGACTCTCAAAAAACATCACAACACATAGTTGTAATACAGTTCACCCTCATAAAATAGACCGCCTTCTAGGGCAAGTCAAGCTAATAAAATATCAACCATTAGATTTAAGACCTAATGATGAATGGTCCAGATTTACAATAATAAAATATAAATATAAATTTTCCTTTCGAGGGTGCTACCCCTGAGCCCTCATCAAGGCCCACTACCCTCGAGCCCCTAGGCAAAGGGATGATCCCCCTGGACCCCTCGTAGTGGGGAAACCCCCTGCGCCCCCCATCACCAACATATCAACAATACCTTATGTAATTGTAAGGTTGAGATGTTAGTTTTAGATAAAAAAATGTAAGCAATAAATAATGCAACATATAAGAAAAATGAGCACAATAGTTTACCCTAGGAAAACCCTCCTTCTCGAGGGAGAAAAACCCAACAAAATATATTTGTTATATATAGAAAAATTAAGAGCAAAAATCTGCTTTGTAGTCAGACCCTTCTCAAGGGTGAACTTGACACAAAGAATGATGAGAATCTCTTCTTGATACAATCAAATATTAATCTCCTTGAAGTTGAACTACTGCTACAAAATTATGATCTGCTGCTAGGAAGTGAACTTCTCCTTAAGAGTGCGAATTGAATGAAGAATGAATTGATGATTTGATGAATCAACTTCACCTTGTATATATACAAAACAAGATGTCTCTTCATTTAGGTCGACCTTTTTACGGAATTAAAAAAAAAAAATATAATTTATAATTAAGGTCAACTTGCCTTATTAATTATTTATTATTTAAATTTTGAGAGAAAGATATCTCTCACCCCTATAACATCAACACTCCCTCTTAGCTAGGGAGGTATCTTTCTAGATATCCATGTCATGGAGTCTCTCAACATGACACCCACAATGGCTAAACCCATTTGTGGAAAATATTTCACCATGGAGTCTCTCAACGTGATGTCATCATGGAGTCTCTCAACATGATGTCTCATCTTAGTCTTGAAGATGAACAAGGGCTCACACCTCATATTTATCCATCTTAGAGAAATATACACTACAAGGGATTTCACCTCATATTTCTCCATCTCAGAGAAATATACACTACAATGGCTTTCACCTCATATTTCTCTGTCTCAAAGAAATATACACTACAAGGGATTTCACCTCATATTTCTCCGTCTCAGAGAAATATACACTACAAGGGCTTTCACCTCATTCTCCGTCTCAAAGAAATATACGCTACAAGGGCTTTCACCTCATATTTCTCCGTCTTAGAGAAATATACACTACAAGGGATTTCACCTCATATTTCTCCATCTTAGAGAAATATACATTACAACAAGTCTTCATGATGATGTGACTCCCTCTGAAGCTCCAAGTATGACATCAACCTCCTGACCTCCTCATCCAAGGTTGCCTCTATTGGTTTATCAGACTCCCTTTGAATGCTAATTCCTCCTTTAATTGACTTTAGAATAAGAAACCTTTTGAATTAACTTTAGAGCTTGGCTCCTTCTGAGTTGTCCCTATGTCAATTTCTGCACAAGAAACATGTTGTGTAGACTGTAATTTGTAATCTCAAGCAAAATGACTGTACTTGTCACACCTGAAACATTGAATGTGAGAGAGATCCTTCTTCTTCGATTCTGGGGAAAAATTTGATTCTCTATCTCTATTCCTCTTTCTTCCTTTGCGTCTTTCTCTAGAAGTATGTGTAGCAAGAACTTGATTTTCTACATCATGATAGTTTCACCCAATTCCTCTTGCTACCAACCTAGACTCTTCTTGAATACAATCAGCTCAAAGATGATCAAACTTGGGTAACTTAGATCTCCCACTGATGCTTTGAATAAAGGGTTCCCAAGATTGAGGAAGACCATTTAGTGCTAGAATAGCAAGATCTCTGTTTGCAATTATATCCCCAATAGCGCTCAAGTGATCTCTCAAATCAGGAATCTTCATAAAGAATGAGATGATAGAATCATCTTTAGCCATTTTTACATGGTGAAGTTGTTGTCTCAAAGAAAGGGCTCTACTGGCGTTGTTGATCTCATACAATCCTTTTAGAGTATCAAACATTTCTTTAGTTATCTTCAACTTGGAGATGATCGGTACTAGATGATTCATCATAGAGTCTATCATGATCTTTCTAGCCTTCGTGCCATTTTTCTTCCACTGGATTTTCTTAGTATCATCAGAAGGATTGGGCATATCACTTTCCATGATATCAAGAAGATCATTCTCCTCTAATGCAATGAGTACCTTGGGTTTCCAAGAGTTGAAGTTTGAAGCTCCATCAAGCCTATCTTCTACCTTGACACCGTTCACCATCTTCTTTTTCTGCACAAATTCACCTTCAAAGATCTGCCCTTAGGTCTATAATAATTTGTAACCTCGGATTTGCAATACTTCAAGATCTGCCCTAGATGAAAAGTTGACTTGACTGCCTAAGCAAATCTGATCAGATCTTTTCTTAGACCTGCTTTGATACCATGTTAGTTTTAGATCAGAAACGTAAGCAATAAATAATGCAACACATAAGACAAATGAGCACAATAGTTTACCTTGGGAAAACCCTCCTTCTCAAGGGAGAAAAACCTAGCAAAATATATCTCTTATATATAGAAAAATTAAGAGCAAAAATCTGCTTTATAGTCAAACCCTCCTCAAGGGTGAACTTAAACACAAAGAATGATGAGAATCTCTTCTTGATACAATCAAATATTAATCTCCTTGAAGTCAAACTGCTGCTACAAAATTATGATCTGCTGCTAGGACGTGAACTTCTCCTTGAGAGTGCGAATTGAATGAAGAATGAATTGATGATTTGATGAATCAACTTCACCTTGTATATATACAAAACAAGGCATCTCTTCATTTAGGTCTACCTCTTTTAAGGAATAAAAAATAAAAAATATAATTTATAATTTAGGCCGACTTTCCTTATTAATTATTTATTATTTAAACTTTGAGAGAAAGATATCTCCTGCTGCTATAACATCAACACGCGACACATTTTCCCAACACCCGCGCTTATCTACTCAAATTATTCTACCAATATGACTGATCTCTCTTGGTTTTGAATGATGCTGAGGAGATTGAATCCTCCATCTTCAAGTACCTGAAAGAGGTTTTCACCCTTAGATACATCCTTTATTTTTCCTTTTCCTCGATCTGATAGTGTCATATTAGTTTTCACTAAAGGATGCCATAAGTCTAGAACTACATCTCACGAAAGTATTGGCAATGGGACACCATGTCATGAAGCTCATGCAAGTTTTAAAACACTTAAGTGTACCCACTATGAACACTAAACTGACAAACAAACACAGTAAAACAGCCAAAAACAAGATTTAGACAACAAAAAGCAGACATAAGATATAGCAAGAAAGATCTATGTAAAAATTGACCCAGTCAATAGTAGGAGGACAAAGGCACCCAAGGCGTTTGTGTCCTAGGCAAGTTTTTCAAAAATCCAAAATTTGATTGTGTGTAATTTTGCTTAAGGATTTTGGGTATGGTTGCAAACTGTTTGAACAATGAATACTTTTCTATAATTTTCCTAATTTATGCCAATGCAAGTGTGTGAACAATAAATAACAATTTTGAATATAAATTTCTGATCTAACATGCACAAATTGACTGATTTTAAGATGCCTAAAATCTAAGGATGATGATTTTGATGCAATTTTGAAACAAAACAATGCAATTTTTTCACTTTTTATCACTTTTTGAGGTAAATGAAAGATGCCTAAATGAATGCCAATAAGAATGTTAAAATAGAGTTATGCAAGCTCAAACTGACTGAAGACACAAAGACACAGAAGTGTGAAAATTCTTGTTAATGCAAGCATACAAGGAAAGAGGCACCCAAGGGTGTTTGAGTCCTTGATAGGGGTTCTAAAAATTCAAAATTTGAATGTTTATTATACCATCTAAAGGTTATTCTTCTATGTGCAAATAGGTCTGCAACTGAGTATGTTTCTAGAATTTCCTTAATTTATGACAATGTGATGCAAATACAAATGTGTGATAATGCAAATGAAAATTATGAATAAAATTATCAATTTGGATCTACTCTAAGTGACTTAAATAGACCCTAATGTAACCTATGATGTAAATTTTTTTGTTGAATTTTTATGAGTTTTATGATGTAAAATAATGCAGTACCAAACTTAGATCTAAGATGCAATTTTAGAAGGTCTGTAATGTTAAAAGGCCAGGTTCACCAAAATAAAACAAAGAAAATAAGGAACCCTAGGACTAATTTATAAACCTAAGATTCAAATGGTTTTGGGGGGTGGGAATGTGTATTTTCTATTGTTTCATTAAGATGAAGATTAACAAGGTGATTAGATTGAATTTCAACCATGAAGGTGAGCCAATCAAACCTGAATCTCCATCCTATTAAGGATTATAATGATTTGGAATTGATTTTCAATGATTATCCTAATTAAACCATATGACCTAATATGAAAAATACAAGATCAAGACAACATATAGACTGGAATAGTAACTTGCAAGCAGATGTGGGGAGTGCAGAGGACTGTGTACCTGTACATTAAAGTTGGTTTTGATCACTGTAGGAGGATAGAGTCACCCTACAACATATGGGTCTTTGTAGGATACTTTTACTCTACTTTTGAGGTCCTTTGATGACAGATCCGAGCTTCTAATTTTCGGTTGCAAAATTATCAAAACATTGTTGAATAATTTTTTAGGTGAGTTTCCATGAGTTGACAATATGTACAGCTTAAAATGCAACAATGAACAATCTTTCTACAATCTTTCTTCAATCCTATTCAAACCTAAGATCTGCACATTCATAAAGAGAAGAGATGTGTCATTTAGGGGCTTGCCTTAGTCAAACCCCGTGTAAGTGTTTCCACTTCCACAATGGCAATGTCAATGATAAAATGATAATGGATAGGAAAGAAATGATGAAACCATAAAATGTTGCAACTCACCACCCTTGAATGGATTCCTTTAAGGATTGAAGTCATGCACATCACCTTAAGGTCTTGGATATTACTTGCTTGATTTTATTGAATGCTTTGGAGACCTACAACAAGGGTTAGCCTTCACAAAACAATGATAACATGAACACATAACTCACATAGGATTTTCCATGATGTTATGATCTTGAATTGCTGCAATAAAACTCTAAAATGCTACTCTTGACTTACTTGATAGTGCTCTTGACAATAGATGCTCTAATGAATTTTTTGTTAGATTTCAAATGATGCAAAAACTAGGTATTTATATGCATTTCTCTAATTTCTTGAGACTTAAATCATGATAGTTGACATTTGAAATTTGAAATTTGAATGTTAAGATGCCCACTCCGACATATCAAAAATTGGTCCTCGACAGAATAGGGGAACCCACATGTTGGCAAAACAAGGACACACAACTGAGAGGGGGGGTGAATCAGTTGTAACAAAAACTAAAACTCTTCTTATTAATCTTAACTTAATCTCAGATCTGATGAATAAGCAATTAACCATAAACAATCAACACATCAGAGAGACAAAGAACACAGATTTTTTTCGTGGAAACCCTATTGGGGAAAAACCACGGTGGATGTTAGTCCACAAGATTATACTCTGCTAGAAGTATAAAAGAAATAATAAGGGGAATGCATATGCATTCAGACACACTGCCTAAAGCTCATTGCTCAATTACAAAAGAGGACTCATTGTCCAACAATAGGGTTTTGATTAAAACCATCCAAGATTTGTGAATTGAGAAAATAGCTTCTTCACAAGCCTGATTACAGTTCCAATTAAGCTCAACACTTCTTCACACTTTGCTAAGAAATCAAATGATATTCACACATACACACATAGGAACACACAAAGCCTCTTCAATAATGAACTAATCGCCCTTATATATACGCTACATGAAATTTCATCACCACTTCGTCGGCTAAATAAATAAAATATATTTGTAATGTCGGCCCAAATTTACAAATAAAATTTTAATGCGTATCCACCAAGGTCAGCCACAACATAGTGGAGACCCAGATTAATATTTCCAACACAAGAATACTTAATTAATTACACCTTGAAGATCCACAACATACTACCAAAAACATGTCGGCTAGGAACAAGAAAAACTGAACATGTGTACAAAGATCTTCAACCACGAACTCTTTGAATAATGTGGACATGCCACAAAGATAGATAATGATCTAGAGACACCACATAACACCAAGAAACAATAGAGAAGCATCTGCAACAACTGAGAAAACAAGAATTACACAAAATTGATTCAGGAACACTGACAGAGACCAACAACATACTGTCATACCACAACATACTCAAAACTTCACGTGGACCTCTAAAAATTCCAATAGATGATCTAGAAACATTCAACATTAAACCCTTAAATCCACATCAACTAATCTTCAACGTACAAAACACAACGCCTTCTTGACCTGCACAGTTCCACTGGGAACCAAGAATACTTTCTTTTACAATTTTCTCAATATCCTCAACATATACAGTCTTCAATGCACCAAATGCTAATAATGTTGACATCAATGACAACCACATATTAGTAACCATATCCACAATATCCAACAATCTCCCCCTTTGGCATTGATGGCAACACAAGATGTGAAAAATACCATCAACCCAACACACTGACTTCTTTTGTGCTTCTCCTCTTAACTGAACTTCTCTCCACAATAATTTTTCACAATGCACTTCTCCCCCTTTGACATCAATAGAAAAGGTAACCATGACCTTTCCAAACACAGGCTCTAAACCACATATCCACACATCTGACTACTCCCCCTGAGTAGTAGCCACGAAAACATCAATCTGGATCAGAATATAGCAATGAAGCTCTCAAATTGATGCAAATAAATGCATCTTTAGTTCTTATCAGGAGGGGTGATTACCCCTAGCATCCCCCTAAGATACTCAAAAGTATCCTTCGACAATGGCTTAGTAAATATATCTGCAATCTGTTCTTTGGTAGGAACATATTCCAGTCTGACTTCTTTCTCATTCACCTTTTCCCTCAAGAAATGAAACTTAATTTAAATATGTTTAGTCTTAGAGTGTAGTACCAGATTCCTTGAGATGTTTATTGCACTTGAATTGTCACAGTATATGGAAATAGGCTCTTCATATATCACTCTGATATCTCTCAACATCTATTTCATCCATATCACTTGAGTGCAATTATTTTCAGCAACAATGTATTTTGCTTTAGCAGTGGATAGAGAAATTGAATTCCGCTTTTTGCTCAACCAAGATATCAGCTTCTTCCCTAGGAAGAAAGCACCACCACTAGTACTTTTCCCATCATCTACATCACCAGCCCAATCTGCATAAGTGTATGCACACAAAGTGAGATCATCATCCTTTGGATACCAAAGTCCAAAGTCAGTTGTTCCTTTAAGATATCTTAAAATTATTTTGACAATAGTCACATGTGATTCCTTTGGATCAACTTGAAATATAGCAACCATACATACAACATTCATAATATATGGTCTAGTTTGCGTCAAGTAGAGCAATCCACCAATCATTGATTTGTACCAAGTTTGATTTTCCTTTGGAGAATCATCATTCTGTGATAGCTTACATCCAGTCACCATGGGAGTACCAATAGGTTTGGAGTCATCCATTCCAAACTTCTTCAGTAGGTCTTTCACATATTTGGACTGAGATATGAAAATCCCCTGGTCCAATTGTGTAACTTGTAATCCCAGAAAGAACTTCATTTCACCAATCATGCTCATCTCAAACTCACTCTTCATTTCATCAACAAACTTCATACATAGATTATCATCTCCTCCAAAAATGATATCATGAACAATTTTTTTTATAATCAATTCCTTATCATGATCTAACTTGAAGTATAAGTTTCTATCAACAGTACCTTTTGTGAATCCAAGCTTTAGTAGATATTTTTCCAATCTAGCGTTCCAAGCTTTGGGGGCTTGCTTAAGTCCATACAAAGCTTTCTTCAATCTGCAAGCCATATCTCCCTTATCTGTTAATTAGAATCCATCTAGCTATTCAATGTACACCTCTTCTTCTAGTTCTCCATTTAGAAATGTAGACTTCACATCCATTTGATAGACTTTATAATTTTTGTATGCTTCATAAGCAAGAAATAATCTCACAGCTTCAATTCTAGCTATAGGGGCAAAGGTTTCTTCAAAATCAATACCTTCCATTTGAGAATAGCCTTTACATACCAATCTTTCTTTATTCTGAACCACTTCACCTTCTTCATTCAACTTGTTTCTGAATACCCATTTGGTACCAATCAAATTCTTATCTTTAGACCTAGGAAACAGTAGCCATGTGTCATTCTTTTCAATCTGTGTCAGCTCTTGCTTCATAGCTTCCAGCCAATGTTCATCTTGACAGGCTTCAGTGACGCTCTTAGGTTCAATCTTGGATATCAGACAATATTCTTCTGTAATTTTTCTTCAAGTATGCACTCATTTACTCTTATCTCCTATGATTTTACTTTCAGAATGATTCAATTTTACATATCTTGGAGTTTTGGGACTTACTTGGACTTCTGATTCTTCAGATCTTTCTTCTACACTTCTGCTTGTTTGTGCCTCTGCACTTTTCTGAGCTTCCTAACTAACTTGATTTACCAGAAAAAATTGAGGTTGCTTCATCGAAACATATGGAATAATCTAAAGTAGATTCAGTGTCTGAGTGTTCTTCCCCTGCCTTGTTATATCTTCATCTGAATCATAATTGCAATGTCTAGATGATTTGATAGAGTCCTCATCAACTCTGACATTTTCACTTTCAACCATCTTTCTCAGTCTTTTATTATAGCATCATTATGCCTTGCTCTTAGTAGATTAACCTAGGAAAATCCCTTCATCGCTTATAACATCAAATTTGCCTATATCATCATCTCTCTTGATATAATACCTACTTCCAAAGGCCTTAAAATGCTTAACAATAGGCTTGTGACCAAACCATAACTCATAAGGGGTCTTACCAAAATTTCCATTCACATTTACTTGGTTCAAATTATACACAACAATACTTACCACTTCACTCCAGTACATCTGAGACACATTTCCTTCCATCATCATGGTTCTGGCAGCATCCAAAATTGTTCTATTCTTTCTCTCTGCAACTCCATTCTGCTGAGGGGTTCGGGGAGTAGATAGTTGTCTTTTAATTCCATGTTCTTCACAATAAGAGTTGAATTCTTTAAATGAACTCACCATCTCTGTCAGATCTCGGGCATTTGATTTTCAGAACTTTCTCATTTTCTGCCATAGCCTTGAAGCATTTGAATTTCTCTAGAGCTTCACATTGTTCTCTTAAAAAGGAAACCCAAATCATTCTAGAGTAATCATTAATAACCAACATAAAATACCTTTCTCCATGAATGCTTCTGACTCTTGAAGGACCACAAAGGTCAGTATGTAGCAGTTCCGGAAAATTATTTGAATGAAAATGTTTGCTTCGAAAGGAGACTCTAGTTTTTTTACCCATCTGACATTCCTTGCAGATTACATTAGCAGGCTTCACTAATCTAGGCAAATCTCTTACTGCTTGGGAAGAACTTATCTTGATAATGTTGTCAAAATTTACATGACACCATCTCCTATGCCACAACCAACTTTCATCTATCTGAGCAATCAAACAACTTCCACTAGTAGTATTCAAATGAAAAATGTTACCTTGTGTTTGGTTGCCTGTTGCAATCAAATTTCTGGAACTTCCACGTATTTTTCATCTTCTGTCTTTGAACTGTAGATCATATCTCTTATGAACCATCTGTCCGACACTCAACAGATTGTGCTTCAGACCTTCAACATAGACGACATCATTAGTTTTATCCTTACCACCAAGGCAAATGGATCCTCTGCCACGAATCACACCAGCATTGTTATCTCCAAATCTTACAACTCCATCATCATACTGGACTCACAAATTTGCTTTTGTCACCAGTCATGTGATGTGAGCATCCACTATCAATGACCCACTCATTTTTTTCTTCAACTTGAGCTGCAAGAGCTTTTTCATCTTTAGTAGATTCAGTAGCTATAGGATTATTTTCAATGGTAGCAATGAAAGCCCAATCATCTTCTTTTCCATTATCTTTATCAGATTCTTCATCAGTCACTGCTTCTTCAACAAAGTAGCATTTCTTCGAGAATCTAGAATTCTTAGGTTTAGATCTAGGAACTCTTTCAGGACATCTTGATGCAAAATGACCTATTTTACTGCATGCAAAACATTTAATAGGTAATACATATTCATACTTACCTTTTCCTCTCCCTTCTTGCTTTGTGATCAGTGCTTCCAATTCTTCTACTTCTCTTTTTTTTATCTTCGAGTTGTTTCAGTTCTTCATCATACTTGGATACCTTCCTAGAACTCTCTCCCAGACTATATCTTTGTCTATTGCTTCCAGACACAGTAGCCTTAAATGCAGATTCAGTCTTCGGTGTGGATTCACCAAACTCACTTATCTCAAAAGCAACAAGTTTCCCAATCAACGTATCTCTTGTCAACTTTTTTATTGATCTAAACTCTTCAATAGCATTCACTTTCATTTTGTAGGAGGGAGGCAAGGATCTGAGTACTTTAGCCACAATTTCATCCTCATCCATAGAACCACCGACACATGTAATACCCATCACTATCTCATTTACTCTCTGCATAAAACAGGTGATATTTTCATCTTCACCCATCTTCAGATTCTCATACTTTCCTTTCAAGCTTTGTAGCTTAGCCATCTTCACTTGTGCATCTCCTTCATACAAAGTTTCTAGTTTCGTCCACATTTCATGAGCTGTATTCAAACCTACCACATTATCCATCTTTGAATCTATCAAGGCACTCACCAAAGCTTCAATAGCCCTGATATTGATTTCAACATCTTTGATCTCATTAGCAGTAGAGGGACCATTCTGAGGAATGACATATTGATTTTTAGTAATCTTCCAGATAGCATCACCAATACACATTAAGTGACATTGCATCCTAACTTTCCACAGTGAACAGTTAGAGCCATCAAATCTAGGACTGTCCTTCTTGAATGTTGTTGCCATATCTTATCACCTCATGCTATTAGACTTTCTTCAGAGGAACTTGCTCTGATACCAATTGTTGGCAAAACAAGGAAAACAACTGAGAGGGGGGTGAATTAGTTGTAACAGAAACTAAAACTCTTCTTATTAATCTTAACTTAATCTCAAATCTGATGAATAAGCAATTAACCATAAACAATCAACACATCAGAGAGACAAAGAACACAAAGATTTTTTGTGTGGAAACCCTGTTGGGGAAAAACCACGGTGGATGTTAGTCCACAAGATTATACTCTGCTAGAAGTATAAAAGAAATAATAAGGGGAATGCACATGCATTCAGGCACACTGCCTAGAGCTCACTGCTCAATTACAAAAGAGGACTCACTATTCAACAATAGGGTTTGGATTAAAACCATCCAATATTTGTGAACTGAGAAAATAGCTTCTTCACAAGCCTGATTATAGTTCCAATTAAGCTCTACACTTCTTCACACTTCGCACATTCTTCTTCACACTCTACTTAGCAATCAAATGATATTCACACATACACACATAGGAGCACACAAAGCCTCTTCTTCAACAATGAACTAATTGCCCTTATAGATCCGCTACATGAAATTTCATTACCACTTCGTCGGCCAAAGAAATAAAATATATTTGTAATGTTAGCCCAAATTTACAAATAAACTTTTAATGTGTATCCACCAAGGTTAGCCACAACATAGTGGAGACCCAAATTAATATCTCCAACATAAGAATACTTTAATTAATTACACCTCGAAGATCCACAACATGCTACCAACAACATGTCGGCTAGGAACAAGAAAAACCGAACATGTGCACAAAGATCTTCAACCACGAACTCTCTGAATAATGTGGACATATCACAAAGATAGAGAATGATCTAAAGACACCACATAACACCAAGAAACAATAGAGAAGCATCCACAACAATTGAGAAGACAAGAATTACATAAACTTCATTCAGGAACACTGACAGAGACCAGCAACATACTGTCAGACCACAACATACTCAAAAATTCACGCGGACCTCTGAAACTTCCGGTAGATGATCTAGAAACATTAAACATTAAACCCTTAAATCCACATCAACTAATCTTCAATGTACAAAACACAACGCCTTCTTGACCTGCATAGTTCCACTGGGAACCAGGAATACTTTCTTTTACAATTTTCTCAATATCCTCGACATATATAGTCTTCAATGCACCAAATGCTAATAGTGTTGACATCAATGGCAACCACATATCAGCAACCATATCCACAACATCCAACACCATATTCCCTAGGGTGAATGGGTCATGACCCTATTCTCAAGGACATTAAGTGTCAAGGGAAAAATAATAGTTGGATGCATTTGTTCAATGCTTCCAATTTATCAGAAAGTGGTACAAATGGGATATAGAATACATAATTTAGGAAATTAGGGACTCAATTAGGCTCAATAATTTGGGGGGAAAAACATAGTGTGAAATTGTCAAGGGTGATAATTTACGATGCTACAGGAATGATGCAAAACATTGAGGCATTTAGGCCTCTTCCATGTTGACACACAATTTTTATTTTTTTTCACATGACTCTACAAAACCATAATATTTATGGTATACATGATTATCGTACATTCATACTGACCCCAGGTCTATAGATCCCTCAGTTTTTTATGCAAGTGATGTAGTTTTTATGTGGCATCCCTATATTGTGTGATGAAATTCCATGAGCATAATGTTGTGTTTCATGATACAACATCCTCCTTGATGTTGTTTTCTTAAGCATTTATATTTTTCCTCTCTCTCCTTAAAATAACTTGCACTCCTAGTGTCATGCAATTATTCTAAGGGGGGAATCTCACAATGCACACATCCCACTTTTATCCCAAATTACTAATAAAATATATGTGCTTTGCAGTAGTTTTATAGCATATGAACCACCTAGCATAACACAACTTGCTAGATTATGGGCCTTCATATGTCCTACCTTTTTCATGGTTATCCTATAATACGACTTGTAGTAACCATGGTTAATCAAAAAAATTGATTGGATTCTAGCATAACACAATTTTCTAGCCATACCTATTATAATTTATCTCATACCCTTCCTATTATTTCTCTATATTTTTGGTTAAGTTTTTCCTTATGTGTTTATTTATTCACATTAATGTATGTTTTGTACTCTCTTTATGTATTATATTTTGTCTTAGCTAACACATTATTTGTAATAGCTTCTACATAAAATTTGTGTTTTATGTAGGATACCTTAGTTGTTTTGTAGGTCTTCTCCTTGGGCATGTCCATGTGGGTTGGAGATTCTAATTCCTCTATAATATCCTTTGGAAATGTTTATTATAATTTATTTCTACTTTAGCATGCATAGTTAGCATAATTTATATGCTTGCTAAAGTTGGGGAAAATATAGTGACATAAATTGCATACCCTTGCAATTTCACACTACACAATGTCCCCATCTTTTAGGTCATGATAAAAAATATTCTAAATATAAACATTAACATTAAAATATCATTTATCTCCAATTTTTATAAAAAGTCTAGCTTTATGAGTCCATTTTTCCTAGATGGGAGTGTTATGCATGGATGTTTGCACAATGCACTAGTGTCCTACAAAAATTCATGATTCCAATGGTCATTGAAGTGTTACCTTCCCATGAATATTTCATAGGTAATGCCTCTGCATGATAGTCTCATTGAGAAAAGACCCAACTTGCTATTTTGAAAATAATTCTGAATAAGGAAAGGATTTTTATTTTATCTCATAGGCTTACACTCATGCTCTCACATTGAACTTTGCAATTTATTGAAGAATCTATTAGGTTTTCGAACAAATAAAAATCTCTAGATGACATATTGCATGTGATATTTTCAAGGTGGGATTGAATAAGGAAACATTATGGAAGATTTGGTATCTCTCTTGGGGGTTTTTGACAACTTCTAGGTGATCATAGTCTATTTTTTTGTCTCCTTCCTATTATATATAATTTATTTATGCTAACATTTAGATATATCTAGTGCTAGCACAATACATTTAAGGTCTTTTTGTATCTTTGGCATTACATCTTACTTTGAAGCAATCGATTTCGTTATTTCTTTCAATATTATCAAAATTATGGTTGTCCATGAAGGTAGAAATACCAAAATAGAAGTTTCACTGAGGCAAGCTCCTAAATAGCCCAACAAAACATTTTATCCCTTCTCTATTTGTGTGCAATTTCTTCAGGTTGGAAGAAAGCAATATAATCTCAATGACATATTTTATCTTTTGGTGATTTTATTTGGCTACTATAGTTTGAGATTCATAGTATATTTCCTTTATTTATGTACATAGTGATCTCATAATATTTGTTTTGTTTGCGTAGGCATTGATTCTAAGACATTCTAGACTTTCAATTTTACATTTGTATCAAATGATAGCACAACATGAGGACATCTATGCTACACACTGGTGTTCATAGCCAAGGCCTTGAAAAATTCATAGAATCATCTCTGAGATTTTTATATTCTATTTCTATTTACGCTAGTTTGTAATTACTATTATAGAGATAGATACTTTTACTAGTTCATTACAATTGGATATATATATATATAGTATTGAAATTTAAATTATTCATTTATTCCCATTTATTATTTTAAGGGGTAATCACTTTTGACCTAGAGCTATGAACTGGTGAGGTCACAAATGGGGGACCTCATCCCTAATTTAAACATTCAATAATTACACCCTAGTGGGGTTTGAACCTTGATGGCAAGGACAACACCATAATAACTTAACCATCATACTATGCCACTATTGGAATTTATTTCCATATATAATTGTTTTATAAAAAGATAGATTAGATAGGCAAAAGAAGCTTTGATTCATCTTAATGTTACTCTAGATAATTGATTCTCAAGGAAGCTTTATTCCTTCATAAGAATTAATATTTACACTACAAGAGCTAAGTGCATGGAAATGATTTTTGTTGTCATTCTTGAATAAAACCTATTTTTGTGAATTTAGGCATTCCTTGGCTAACTTACATGAAATAAATTTCATATGTAATCCATAAATTCTTAAAATTCTATCATGAAGGAATAATGCATAATATCCAACACACTGGATACAAACCACTCATCTCTCATTATGGAATCAATCTTTATCATTTCTCGCCTATCGCTCTAGGACCTTTGAAATCTCATGGAAAATTTCTTTGTAAATAATATTCAAAATTCAAAGTGAGTCATTTAGAGTCCTCTTCAACTCCTCCATCTTCTTCTCTTGCAGTCGTTCTCATCTCAGTTACCCTACCACAACAAAATTCATCTATCCCTATGCCTACCCCTGTGGTGGCTAAGGATACAAATTCTTTGTTGGTTCAACCACTCATTTCTCCTAAGGTCTCCCAACTTCCAATAATGTCGTGTGTTCCTCCACGTGTCAGTATGATAGATTGAGGAAATGAATCCATGTTGTCAAGATCCTCTCCTTAGTTTTCTACCCTCTAGTGGATCCTATCGTTCCTTGACCTACACCTTTGATAAAGAAGGAACATGACCTATTAGATGGGAATCCTCTCATGTAGTGCCTAGACCTTATCTTCTAGTGGTACCTCATGTTCCTCTGACTGTCCCCATAATAGAAATAGTAAAGGCGCCCATGATGAAGGTTACATTACGTCCACCCAAATCTCTCAACCTCTGCATACCAAGACTTTGCTTCCTCTTGTTTCATAAGTAAAAACAATCCTACAATTGGAGTACCCCCTCCTTATATAGTTGCATTCAAACCCCATCATCAACATAACCAACTTGTGCATGAACACAAGAATCTTCAACATACATTGGTTCATGAGCATGTGGATATGGAGATGCTCAGTACCAAGCATCCCCTCTCATACAAATGCCTCTAGATCTTGGCATGCATCCTTCTCCCTCTTATCCACCTCCTAGTGCTCCTCTTGTAGCACCTTTTTTCCCTCCTTGTGATATTGATGAGGCTCCCCCCAAAAGGGTGTAGGTTTCTTGACTCCTTTGATGGACCCCCTACTCATTTTAAACCTCCTTGATATTTCTTTCTTCCTTGTTTCATTGTACATTCCTGTATAAGCTTAAAATTGCACCCCTTGCAATTTTACATACATTCTTCCATCCACTTTAGTGTCCACTCCCTTAGCATCTTGAGTAGGCTCATTTTAGCCCTTGCATTAGCCTCTCTCCCTCTCAGGATGCTCCAACACCCCTTTTCAATAGCTATCCTTGCATGTCAGCTTTGCATTGTACCTTATGCTTTTCCAGTTCACGTCATTTTGTAGCGTGACGTGTCCAGACACTAGTGCATCGCGTGGATGTCTGAACACCACGCTAGTGTCCTGTGACATTTCAATGTTTAGACAACTGTTTTCGTGCATGTTTTCCAATTGTCACCTCCTTTGGTCGGTGGTAACAATTTGAGATTCCTTGAAACTACTCGGGAAGCTTCTTTTTGCTTCTCTTCTCTCCTTAAAAGAAGTATTTTCACTCCATTTGTATCTTCTAATTCCTTCCAAGTACTTCTAGCTTCACTCTAGCTTCATTCCAGTCTCTAGAATTTTGCACAGCTTCATACAGCTTGTTGTAGCAACTTCGAGCTCTCTCAAGCTCTGTTTACAACACTCCTTGTAGCTCTCTCTCCTTTGCTTTGCACTTGTGAGCATCTTGGGATTCCATATCCCTCATCTACTACATACTTACTTCATGATACGGGTTCTCCTTCTTGAGCAAGGATTGCTTTTATCACCTCTTTTGTGATATGGGTTCTCCTCCTCGAGCAGGGTTTGCTTTTATCACTCTTACTTGGTGGTGCGGGTTCTACTCTTGAGTGGGTTTTTCTTTCATCACACGCTTTTTCCATTTTGGTTTATCTCTGTCTCTTTCTCTATCTTCTTGGAAGTCTGTGGAGGTGGGAACACCAAAACGGGGGTTTGATTGAGGCAAACCCCTATACAACCCCAACAATTTCTCCAGATATTACACTTGAAGGTACTGAATATATCTACTAGTTGGAGGCTTCATTACTTGAGTTGTTGTGAGCATCTTCTTTCCTTTCTTCTCCTTATCTTTGTTATTTCTACTTCACTTCATTTCATTTCTATCACTTTCTATTACTTTATCACATTCTGTAAATTCTCAGTAATTAGATTGCTAGCAGTTGCTTAGCTATTTTTTGTGACATTCTCGCTCTCTGGTTCGTACAAGACACCAGCGCGCCGCGCTGTCATCCGTGTTCTGCGTTGACATCCTTTAGCCGAGAGCTTGTCAGTTTGTCTAGAGAATCTTTGTGACTAGCTCTTTCAGATTCTGAAACTCTCATCGTTGTTCCTTGAGGTAGTTTAGGGAAGTTCACCCCGTGAGGATCTCTAAATGAAGAGAACTCATGGGTACCAAATCCCCCTCTTCTACATTTTGATGAACCCGACATGAAGAGAAAATCTTCTGAACAACTAGGAATTTATTTACCACTACTTGGCGGGGTCATAACTTTTGACTCGGTGCTCAGAATTCAGAACCGTTTGCACCGTTGGAAAGGTCTCCTAGAGAACTAGTTCAGCCCCTAAAATACAAGTGGCTTTGGTAATCAAATTTTAGGAATTGACGCAAGTTCCGAGCTCAAATTCTGCCCCGGAGACCTCCAAAAATGCAAATTACTAGAATATAGAAAATATCAAAAAAATCGTAATGAATTTAATATCTTCTTTTATTAGTTCAGTATCTAATTTTGTTCAAAATATTAATGATGTTCCATTTCATGCATGTGATGGTGACTTGGCTTTGCCTATGTCACTTGGTATCTTTGATCCTTCTCACAAAAGTCCTCTGGCTTCAGAGGATATTTTGTTGCAAGAAGTCATTGATACCTTTCTTAATGTTACTCTACCTTCTCTCCATTCCAATGCACTCTCTCCTAGAGATGATGCATTGGTGAATGGTGAATCTCATATTTGTCTTGATGCACTCTCTTCTAGAGATGATGCATTCATGAATAATGAACCTCCCACTCATTCCAATGCACTCTCTTTTGATGATGATGCATCTATGAATAATGAACCTTCTATTCATTCCAATGCGCTCTCTTTTGGAGATGATGCATTTGTGAATGATGAATCTATCCCTCATTCCAATGCACTCTCTTCTAGGGATGTTGCATTTGTGAATGATGAGTCTTATCTTTGTTCCAATACACTCTCTTCTAGAGATGATGCATTTGTGAAGGAGGAATCTCTTATACCTTCTGATGCACTCTCTTCTAGAGACGTTGCATTTTTGAATGATGAACTTCTTATCTATTCCAATGCAATCTCCTCTAGAGATGATGCATTAACGAACGATAAGTCTCCTTCCACATTTGATCCTGTTTGGATCGATGTTGAGAATATGTGTTCGAATAATTGTTCCACTAGCTGTGAAAATTATGTAAATGCAGTCTATGTCTCTGCTGCCTCTCAAAGGCCTAAGAGACCGGTCATTTACATGACTCCGACTAGTCCTTCTCCTAAAAGAGTTTGTTCTATTAATGGTGTTCCATTTGATAGTAACTCTCCTGATATTTCTAAGGCTCCCTCTTATAGAGCGGTAGCCCATACTTATGAGAATAGAACGAATAAACAAACAAGTCTTCCTGAAGAACTTAAACCTACAACTAAAGCACCTAGTGATTACGATCTTGTCGAGCAACCTAGCGTTACTTCGGCTAAGATCTTGCTATGGGACTTGCTTCAGTCTACTCTAGTTTATCAAGGTATGCTTTAGGAAGCCTTGCAAAAGATCCTCTTGCCTTCTTCCCCTAGGTTGGAAGATGTTGATGTGTTGATAGCTTATATTCATGCGGATTAGCCAAATATCACATTCTATCCACAAGAGCTCTTGTCTCTGGAAGTACAAAAGCAAGCAGACCCTTTAATGATCATAGTTAACATTAATAAAATTGGCATTAGACGTACTCTCGACGATGCTGGTTCAATGCTCAATATATGTAGCGTTTATCTATTGCCTTAGATTAATATTGATCCATCTTCTCTTAATGCTTCTTCTATTAACATTCATGGATTTGATAATGTTGGTTGACAAGCCCTAGGCATGATAGTCTTGCCTTTGAGGTTGGGACCCGTTACCGTACCCACCCTTGTATATGTTATGTTAGAAAATTACCATATAACCTTCTTCTTGGTAGACTATGGATTCATGCTATGGGTGCAGTCCCATCTACCATGCATAAGTCTATTAAGTTCATTTGTAATAATAAAGTAGCCACAGTTAAGGTTGATCCTGATGCTATGCACTTATGTGAGATGGCAGTTGCTGGTCAGGTCTTAGTCGTGCTTACTCTTATTCCTTCAGTGTCTTCCAATGTGTCGATGTTTACTCCAGCAGTACCTACTACAAAGGATACTCTTATTCCTTCAGTTTCTTCCAATGTGTCGATGTTTACTCTAGTAGTACCTACTATAATGTGTCGATGTTTACTCCAACAATACCTACTATATTTTTACTTTTGAGGACAATGCAGTGTTATTGAGGTATTTAGGCCTCTTCCATGTTGACCCAAATTTTTTACTTGTTTTCATGTATCTTTCCTCCTTTGTACTCATAGTTTTGCTAGACCTAGGGAATGTTGAATTAACAATTTCCTTCCTCATATGATATACATGATTATCATATATACATTCATATTGACCCCAAGTTTGTGGATCCCTTAATGTGTTTTTGTGAAAATGATGTTGTATTCTCATGTGACATCCCTTCTCTATGTGATAGCATTCCATGAGAACAATATTGTGTGTTTCATGATACAACATCCTCATGGGTTATTCCTTCTCAAGCAGCTTGTGTCTTTTTCTCTCCTTAAAATTACTTGTATTTTTGGTATCATGCAATTATTTTAGGGGGGGGCTCTCACAATGCACATACGCTACTTTCTCAATCTTCAAAACATCATTAATCTTCACACTTTCTATGTAGCTTGGTAGCATATTATCCACCTATTATAATACAACTTGCTAGATTGTGGGTCGTCACATGTCCTACCCTCTTCATGGTTATCCTACAATACAACTTATAGTAACTGTGTGAGTAAAATATGCATAAATGAATAATAAACACAATCAATAAGACGTTATATCAAGAGATTCAAATAACATTTAATCTAATTAAAGCAATAAATCTCTTAAAAGCATCCTATTCCTCTCTATCTCCAAAGATTTATTAAATCACTGTGGCTCTCAGATTGTGTAAGCACTGTGACTGTTAAAATGCCAATATAGAGAATGAGATGATGTAAAATGCATGAATCTAATCCAATATGATAATTGCTAAATGATATGCTAAGGATTCTGTAAATGAAATTGACATGAAACTGATAAAAGAAACTACTGTAAACTAAGATGTAGCTAAATGAAAAGCCATGATTATGATTGCTATTCTAAAATGATTTGCTATTGCTATTGCTCAAATGTTGGATTGCTCTAATGTTATTTCTGCAAAGTAAGATTGCACAAAGTTGGGATCCATTTCCCGTGGAAAGAAGCTGTAATTATAGATTCTCGGTAACATATTTGTGATGTGGCAACAAAGCAAAGGTCTGAATTTGATTTGAAAGATTCAATGGTAAAAGATGAAGAATCTTCAGAAGATTATGGAGATTGTTCCTCCCCACAAAAATATTCAACCAGAGGATAGGAAGAATCAAAGGAAGAAGATGAAGAAGTTTTCCTGTAATTTGTTTCCAATTTGTCTCCAAATTTGTCTGTGAAGGCTGAGTTGAATTAATTAGATATGAAATATCTAATTTTGTTGGTGGATATGATGAGTGAAAAGAGGAAATAGCTGTAGAAATATGCTTTAATTTGAATATTTGAATTTATTCAAATTAGCCAAAGAGGATATTTAATTTAATAAAACGAATTATAGAAATCTATTTATTAAATAAAACATAGAAATGTTGTAATTAAATAAAACAAAGTATGTGACCTTGTTTATTTAATTAAAATAAAATGATGTGATTAAGATAGAATTATATAAGAATTAGATAATTAAATAAAACAAAGTATTAAATTTGTTTATTTAATTAAGATGAAATAATATGATAAATATAGAAGAATTAGAAGTGAACTATATAAATAAATATTTCTATTTATTTATAAGTAGATGAATTAAAGGAATCAATTAATCAAATAAATCGTATTTAATTAATTAGATTATCTAGACCATTTTTAGGTGTATACATTTTTACCCTCTTTGAAATGATGTGTTTATGCATTGCTTCAAAGAAAATTTTGTTGCTGCTACTAGTACTGACAAAGTTTTTTTGATATGCCCCAGACGTTGATTTTCAGGTGATGATGGATATATGCCCCCTTTGGAGATAAATCGATGAATTTTTTGATTTTTTTGGAATTTTTCAAATTTTTATGATTTTTTGATGATTTGATAAAGATTTTCAATTTCAATGATGCAAAATCGATTTATCTCCCAATAAAGAATATTGATTCCGCCAATTGATTAAATGTTGCTCTGTTTTTCCTCCTTGTGTTTGATGATTTTCGATCGTGACAGCCTTTGATTTGATATTGATTGATGATCTTGATAGATTAGAAGATTATTGATCTCATGATAGGTGAGATTCAATGATTGATTGATATATTAACCTCATGATAGGCGAGGATCAATGATAGATTGATGATTGACCTCATGATAGGTGAGGTTCATTGATAGATTGATTGATTGACCTCATGATAGGCGAGGTTCATTAATAGATTGATTGATTGACCTCATGATAGGCGAGGATCAATAATTTATTGATGTTTGACCTCATGATAGGCGAGGATCAAGGATAGATTGATTGATTGACCTCATGATAGGCGAGCATCAATAATAGGTTGATGTTTGACCTCATGATAGGTGAGGTTCAATGATAGTCGCTCACGAGATTTGATCAAAGTTTCACTAGAGCTTATTAGATTGATAGGCTGATTAATTCTTGATTGATTAATAATATTGTTGATTTGCGATATGTTATGATCATAGGAGGATTTTAGAGTTCTTCCCAAAGACATGGGACATGATTTCGCATTTGGTGCAAGCCGATATAGATATCATTAGTCGATGTGGTTTATCAACTTTGATTGATATGCCCCAGTATAGGATTGATTAATGTACTGAAATTTGATGATGTACACTTATTCAGTAAGAGATTTTATGATTTGTCTATCATGTTATTGATTCACCAACCTTGGAAAATCTATAATGCAGATGCAAAACTAATATGAATGTAATCTAATTTAACCATGCAAATATACATATGCAAGTTTTGTCATCTTAATAGTCCATTTATCGTGCTTTTATCATCATTGAGCCTTTAAAATGTTGAAAGTGAGTACAAGCATCGATGGTATGAGTTAGACCATGATGCCCTGAGTACTACTTTCATGATTTTTTATATTGCAAGTGAACACAAGGATCTAGGTATAATTAAACCAAGATGACTTGAGCATTTCGTGCATAAACAGACAAGAATCAATCACTTTCCTATGCGAATTCTGAATGTCATTAGTGATACTTGGTAGAGCACGTCTCGTGACGATTCACACAGTAATAATAATTAACTCCTAGATAGCATACAAAGAAAATACCATTCTCCTTCCTAGCTTCTCTAGTTCAATACATCATCGAGTTACTCTAAATAAATGATAACAAAAATAAAATTACAACATTGAACATTCAAGCTAAAGCGATAAAATCATGATTCAAAAGAATATCATCCATCTAAAGTTGTTTTGATTGATTTGATTTCAGCTGTTTGATATGGATGGTTGAGTTTCTGAAATGTTTAGATGTTTGATGTATGTTCAATGTTGAGTTTCCCTATGATCATTGTGTTTTCTTCGTTGTCATATTGTTGTTTGTCCATTTGATTAAGCTCAAAGTTTATTGCCCCCAGTGAGTTTAGGATTTTTCCCCCAACCTAGGGTGAGTCACGACCACATTGCCAAGATATGTACATGAGATTTTATTGTACTTTTTCAAATTTTATGATTTTTTTGTATTTTTTTTACTTTTTCTCTTTTTTTCTTTTTTTTTGTGGATTTTCTAATTTTTTATTTTTTTGGATTTTGTAACTTATTTATTTATTTATTTTTTATTTTTAGGATATTTAAGATGGAATGAGATGATATGATTGATTGAAGGAACACGATGCCCCACAATAGGGGTAATGCAACTATGGATAAAAAATAGATCAAAATGAAAGATTCATTGCAAAACATGTCACACAAGCAACATATCTCTTGTCAAAAGATGATAATGGTTGATTGATTAAGATGCCAAGAATGATTGATTCCATAAGGCATGATGATGATAAGTACTTAGGATCACTAATTTCCTTTAAGTACGATAAGCTTGATGATTGTTGATGATTGATTAACAAAAGATATGAGGATTGGATAATGTTTTACAACTAGGCTCAAATATGATTTGCATGATAAGATTCAAGGTTGCAAAGGGACATGGTGACATGGATTTTGATAAGCTAGGAGATATGGAATGGAAGAAAGCAAGGATAAAAATAATGAATGGGATGATCAAGATCAACTAGATAAGATACAAACACAAGGCCCAAGTATTTTGCCCCTATTCACCATCAAGACCAAGGAAAGGAAGAAAGGATGTATTTAGTAAGAATGATGGAATATGGATAAGATGAAAGATATGGTATGGAATATATGGATAAAGCGTATAGGATAAGATATATGA
Organism: Sequoia sempervirens; assembly: GCA_007258455.2. Lineage (NCBI taxonomy): Eukaryota > Viridiplantae > Streptophyta > Pinopsida > Cupressales > Cupressaceae > Sequoia > Sequoia sempervirens. The sequence continues at coordinate 33,841 of VDFB02322263.1, read as the reverse complement.
TGTTCAAGAAGATCCTTAACCTTGTCAAGATCAAAGGTGGAAATGTAAGGAATGAGCATAGAAAGGATAATGACCATGAATGATAAGATGGACGAAACTTGTCCTTAAGTGTAGAGTGCAAGAGGAATATGGAAGATAGGATATGGATGATAGGGAGATAGAGGAAGGACTTAAGCATCAAGTTTCACAACCAAATATCCCTCTAATAAACCATGGAAAATGGGAATTAGACTCCCAAATGTTGGCAAATTAATGATATGATGGAAGAATCTAAGGACTTATGCAAATGTTTGGATTAAAGGAGAATGATGGGGGATGAATGTTGGATAATGGATAGGAGGTTGGAAGGCATGTTGATGGATAGATGGAAAGGATGGAAAGATCAACATTGGCACACACCTTGAAGGGTGGTGGAGTGATGGAGGAAAAATAGATTTGGAAGGTGATAGGTTATTAGATGGAAAATTGGAGGAAGCTTTTGGATTAGCAAATTTGGATGCCAATTTAGATTTTATTGCTTCTATGAGACTTTTAGGAATCCACATGACTTTTGACTTTTATTTTTGCTTTGTGGGCCTTTGTGGCCTTTGACAATTTTCTTTTTGATTTATGGACCTTTGTGGTCTTTGAAAATTGCCTTTTTGCTTTGATGGGCCTTTGTGACCTTTTGAAAATTTCTTTTGATTTATGGACCTTTGTGGTCTTTGAGATTTTTGCTTTGATGGGCCTTTGTGACCTTTTGAAATTTTGTTTTTATTTTGGATCAAATTTTCTTTTATTTTTGCATGTCTCTTCAAGGAGACATGTCGATCCTTTGATACATGTGGATTTTGATATAGAAGCTTTTGATATTTGGCACCCAAATTACTTCCAAGAACAATGGGAGGGGTCGATTGAGATGAATGATATGGAGGTATTATGGATGAGTTAATGTGGGTAGAATTTTGAAAGGGCATCAAGGATGTGTGCCTTTGTTGTTCTTGAGAAATAGGATATGGACCTAGGATAGAGGGAAGGTTTGATGGACTAGGATGAGGACCTAGGATAGATGGAATGTTTGATGAACTAGAATGAGGACCTAGGATAGATGGAAGGTTTGATAAACTAGGACACTTAGGAATATAATCAAGGCCGTGGTGATATGGGTTTCTTTGAACATAAAGGGGTTCTAAGATACTTTGTTCATGAAGGCCTAATCCTTTTCCTTTGTAATTCCTACTTTGACACATTCGTTTACCAATGGGATATGTATTGTTTGTGAAACAAGATGTGAGTCCATTTTGGGGAGGATATGATATGGATGAGAGGATAGGTGTTGGAAGTAAACTGGAATGGATAAAGGTGGAGGATCCCAATTTATAGGTGTGGGGTTCATGGATAGCTTGAATAGGTGTGATAGGATCTTGACATGGGGATGATGGGGTGTTTTGATATTGACTTGGAAAAGGATTATGAAGTGGTATGAAAGGAATATATTGATCATGAGAAGGATAAACATCTTTATGGGATAAAAGGGTATCCTTGAATGGAAGCATATCTTGATCTTGATGAGGAAGGGAATCATGAGATTTTGTAGAAAGCATGTCTTGATCATCAGTTGGTAAGACATCATTAGATAGGATGGAAGAACTATCATGCTCTTGTGATGCAATAGAATCATGAGATGGTATGGATTGATTAGATGATGTGGAAGAAGAACTTGGAAGGATACTTGTCTCTTGAGATGGAAGGGAATTATTTTGGATGAAAAGTGAAAGGAGGGGATCATCATAAGATTCTTGAGAAATGGGATCTTGATAAAAAAATTAGAAGAATTTGTGGAATTTTGATATCATTGGATGGAGTGGAAAGAATATTTTGATCTTGATGTGTAGGGGAGTCTATGATAGCATGCTTTGGATTGAGAAATTGACATGAATCATAGGATGTTGAAGATATGATAGAAGAGGATGATTGGATGGAATTGTTAACTTAAGTGAAAGAATCTTGATGTTTATTTTGTCTTATGGTGGATGGAGATAAATGCATGACATGATAGGATTGATCAATATCATTTGTGTTTGAGGACTTAGATTTGGGCTTATTGAAATTTTGCAAAAATTCAAAGCCATTGAACTTGGATGATATAGTTTTTGGTGAAGAAGGTCTCATGTTCATTGTTTGGTTTCTTTTTGTGGTTTTTCTTTGTATGTCTTGGAGTCATTGTTAAAGGTTTTGCATCTGCTGAGTGAAAGCATTCAATTGATCCTCATCTATTTATTTCATGGTGGTTTGAATTTTAATTTCCTTTTATTGGAATTTTAGTCTCGTGACCTTGTGAAAATGGACATACGAATGTTATTATTTTCAATAAAATTTTGATCTTAGTTTGGTATAGAGTCAAGGATATTAACTAAGTCAAATAGAATGATAAATTCTATTGTTGATGGGACTAAGTTAAAATTTGATTATTTTACTTCATTTCGTGATTGTAGGATGACTGATCCTGATAATGAAACTTAACTTAATAATCAAGAGTTGTGTTTGATGATAAGGAAATTTAAAATTGTAAGATCTTGGTTTAATTTGAAGAACTTCAATTGAAAAGTTTAGTTTTTGGAAAGTTTTGAGACACTGATTTGACTGATAAAATGTTTTTGTTCTGATAAAAATCTAAATACTAATATTAACTGTCTGACTGATGGGGAAAATAACTCTCTGGTTTTTGATTCTATGGATGCGCTATAACATACCTCAAATGCGCTATAATAGACTTCAGATGCCCTATAATAGACTTTAGATGCCCTATAATAGACTTTAGATGTGCTATAACAGACTTCAAATGTGCTATAACAGACTTCAGATGTGTTATAACAGACCTCAGATGTGTTATACTAGGGTGTGAATGTGCTGATAAACTGACTGAACATGCTGAAAAATTGGGTACATGTGTTGAAACAAAGGTTGGTTGCGCTAAAATTTTGGGTAAATGCGCTAAAATTCTAGGTAGATGCATTGTAAAACAGGATAGATCCACTGAAACAGAGTTTAAATGTGTTGTTTAAATATGGTAGATGTGCTAATAGACTGGGTAGATGTGTTGAAATAGAGGTTGATTGCGCTAATCTAGAAGTAGTCACAGTTTTGTCCATTTGTTCTACTTTTTCTCAATAAAAGGATTGATTCCAGGGTGTGATTTTCTAACCAATGAAGATTTTGGAGGGGTATTTTTCTTGTAAATCTTGGAATTTGATGATCTATTTGGATGATATCTTTGGAAATGAATTTGCACACACAACAACAAGTTTGTAAACATTGGTTTCAATACTATGTATTAAACAAAGAGTGTGTATTCTAGAATCAAGTCCGATTCTTTCAATTTCCATGGGTTTAACACAAATAAAGATAGTTCAAGCACTTTTCTAATTATCAATTAGGTCACTTAGAATGTCATAGCCCACAACTTGAAACTATGTCAGCTCACATAGCCCTGTCATCCCCTAGAGGGTGCCCGAGTCTTAACCAAAGTCCTTTGCTCCACTTTTGGCTAGGGTCTCTGATAGTTATATGGTGAGTGTCTTGGGGGAAAATTCTTCCCTCCCCTTGCATCGTGATATAAAAAGTGTTCATAAATTGACAAATTTGGATTCTACACTAAAGTTCTTAGAAAGGGTATTCGTTCGATGCGACAAATGATAAAATCCCTCAAGAGACCTCCCAATCTTTAGAACAAAGATTTTTGGGATGGTTATCTTACACAATGTTGTTGAATTATGGGTTCCCCCAAATTCACTTTTGATTAGAGTGGGCTGGAAAATATGGCTTTGGTTGTTCCCACTTAGGTCATTCCTGTAGGGTGAATACTTTTTCCCACTACAACAGGCCTTCTAAAGGTGTTAATAAAGCATGATAACAAGTCTAGCATTCTGATCACCCAATTAAGGGGAGAGCATAAGCCTATTGCTTTTGAAACATAGTAGACATGGGGTTCAAACTATTTCTTTAATTAAGCTAGATGCACTATCTTAACCAAAGGAAAAGCAATAATAAAAATTAAATCCTTGCAAACACCATTAGTAATTTGTAAATTTTTATCTTTGACCGGCGTAAGTGTTTCCAACAATTGTCTTTAACCAATGTATTTTGTACTTACAGGACAGAAAATAGGGATTAATTCTCATAAATATAAAATTTTGTAAAAATAGTCAGATGCGCCATAACAGTCATTGGATGCGCTAAAATAGGATTTATATGTACCAAAATAGTATTTAAATGCGCTAAAATAATAGATCAATGCGCTACAAAATTTAATGTATGCGCTAAAACAAATGTTAGATGCATTGTAGAAAAACCCCCTGACTGTAGTGAAACTGGTACTGGATGCGTCAGAACAGTCTTCGTATGCACTAAAATATTTTGTGGATGCGCCAAAACATTTTGTGGATGCACTGGAATAGTGGTTGGATGCACTGATCTGGAGGTTGTATGCGCTGTAAAAACTCTCGATCGCACCAAAATAAAACACGTTAAAAACTTGCGAACAAACCTTTCTAGAAAAGATGTTAAAAATGGGGTTTTTTTGCCCCACGGTGGGTGCCAATTTATGTGTGAGTAAAATATGCGTAAATGAATAACAAACAAAATCAGTAAGACATTATATCAAGAGATTCAAACAACATTTAGTCTAATTAAAGCAAGAAATCTCTTAAAAGCGTCCTATTGCTCTCTATCTCCAAAGATTTATTAGATCACTATGGCTCTCAGATTGTGTAAGCACTGTTACTATGACTGTGTAAGAACCGTTAGCTCTGATACCAAATGTTGATTATCAAGGTGAAGAAAGCTTGCAATATGAACTTAAATAGGTGAATGCAAATCTGAAATATGTAGATTAACCTTTAGCCTTAGTGTGAAGAAAGAATGAGAGAGAGAGATAGAAGAATCATAACACATGCAACAAAAGATTTACGTGGAGAAACCCCAAAGGGAAAAAAATCCACCACCGAAAGAGAGGCAAGTATATTACTAATATTATGAAATATTACATGCAAAAATAGAATTCTCTTATCATCCCTGTAAAATCCTGCAACACCCTATTACCTTGAAAACCTGCAAAACTCAATTTAAATAGGGGCCTTGAGCTAGAGTTATTAAATTCAGTTTTGCGGGCAAGGTAACAGGTGTTGCAGGACCCAAGGATGATAAGAGAAGTCTATTGCTACATATAGTATATATACTTGCCTCTCTTTCGGTGGAGTTTTTTTTGTTTCTCTCCAAATCTCTTGTTGCATGTTATGATTCTTCTATCTATCTCTCTCATTCTTTCTTCACACTAAGGCTAAAGGTTAATCTACATATTCAGATTTGTATTCACCTATTTAAGTTCATATTGCAAGCTCTTCACCTTGATAATCAACATTTGGTATTAGAGCTAATGGTTCTATTAAGGAAGGGACGCTTTCCTTTTAAAGTGTTGAAGGTTTTTGTTGCAGTGGGAGCTTTTGTGTTGTGAGTTTTGCAGATTTGTGAAAGATTGTATACCATGGCCTCCACCTCTCATCATGATATTGAGAAGTTCAATGGCACTGGTTACAAGATGTGGAAGTTGAAATTGGAGGATCTCCTTGAGGAGAGAGATCAGTGGTTACTAGTTTCAGTTGATAAGAAGCCATCTACTTTAACATTGTCAGATGAAGATTGGAAGAAGTTAGACAAGAAGGCTCGAGGGACCATTCGGTTGTCTCTCACTGATTCCGTCCTCCTGAATGTCTCTTTAGAAGACATGGTATACAAGCTTTGGAGGAAGATAGGTGAAATCTATCAAACTAAGAGTTTTTCTAACAAGTTGTATCTCAAAAGATGTTTATATTCATTAAAGATGAAGAATGGTGATTCTATTGTTGAACATTTGAATGCTTTCAATTTGATTATAAGTCAGCTTGCATCTATTGATGTTAAAATAGAAGATGAGGATAAATGTATTCTATTGATTTGCTTTTTGCTAGAATCTTGGGAAAATTTAATTATGGTTATAACAAGTGGCGGTGTAGAACCTAAGATGGATAATGTTATTCCCATACTTCTTTCAGAGGAGATGAGGAGGAAGAACATGCATAGTGGCTACCAAGATGCCTTGCATGTGCGAGGTAGGCCCAAGGAGAAAGGCCCTAAAGGGGATAAGAAGAAGGATAAGTCTAAAGGATGATCTAAGATCCCTGGAAAGAGCAGAGTGAAGTGTTGGAACTATGGTAAAAGGGGAAATGTGAAGAAGGAATGTAGAAATAAGAAAATGAATGCAGATTCCTTCACAGAAAAGTCCTTTGATAACAGTGATTCTGATGCTTTGATTATTTCAGCCAACACAGTTTGCAATGATGCTTGGCTTATTGATTCAAGTGCTTCCTTCCATATGACTCCTCAAAAGGAGTGGTTTCCTACATACAAATAATATGATGGAGGAGAGGTCTTCATGGGTGAAAAAAACTCACAAAAGATTGTCGATAAAGGAAAGGTAAAGTTGTGTTTTAGTGATGGGAGGGTTAAAATCCTTGATGATGTTTTACATATTCCAGGACTTACAAAAAGTTTAATTTCAGTTTCCAAGTTGAATGATTCTGGAATGAATGTGACATTTGACAAGTCTGGTTGCAGGATGGTAAGGGGAAGTTTGGTGGTTGCTAAAGGATCTCAGATAGGGAATCTATTTATGTTACATGCCTCCACTTTTTGTAACTCCTCTTTTGTAATTAGCACTGAAAATGCATGTATGTTGTGGCACCAGAGATTGGGTCACATTAGTGAAAAAGGTCTTAGGACCATACTTGATAAGAAACTAGTGGACGGTATTTCTGATTATTTTGTTGGTAAAAATGATTTCTGTGAGGATTGTGTGTTTGGTAAACAAAACAGGTCATCATTTCCTAAAGGAACTAATAAAGCTAATGGATTGTTAGAACTAATTCATTCGGATGTATGTGGTCTAGTGGATACAAATTCTTTGAGTAGATCACGTTATTATGTTTCCTTCATCGATGATTACTCAAGATATACTTGGATTTATTTTATGCATACAAAATCTAAATTTTCACCAAATTTAAGGAATTTAAGGCATTGGTTGAAAAGCAAACAGATTATAAGATAAAAGTATTGAGATCTGATAATGGGGGTGAATACTGTTCTAAGGAATTTGATGAGTTTTGCAAACATGCAGGAATTGTTAGGCAAAATACTACACCTTACACACCCCAACAAAATGGGGTAGCAGAAAGAATGAACCATACATTAATGGAAAGAGCTAGGAGCATGTTATGTACTGCTAAGTTAGATGAATGTTTTTGGGCAGAAGCTATTGGTATTGCTTGTTATTTAATTAACATATCTCCTTGTAAAGCTCTTGTTGATAAAACACCTTATGAAATGTGGTTGGGTAAAAAGCCTTCAGTTTCACATTTAAGGGTCTTTGGTTGTGAGGCTTTTGTTCATGTGCCTAAAGAGAAGCAGTCTAAATTGGATCCCAAATCTCAGAAATGCATCTTTGTAGGTTATGGTGAAAATATTAAAGGTTATAAACTTTGGAATCCACTAACACGAAAGATGATATTTTCTAGAGATGTTATTTTTAAGGAATTTAGAGCTAACTTTTAAGATGACCAACCAAAGGAAAAGTAAAAAATAGTGCATTTTGAAACTAAGCAAGAAGATGCACATGTGGAAGAACAGAGAGATGGACAAGAAGATGGAGAAGAAGAAGAGAGTTCTGAAGAATCTGTTATAACAAAAGAAGTTGAAAACAATGAGGATGAACATGAGGAGGAATCTCTTACTCCACCTTTGAGAAGGTCCATGAGACAACGAAATCTAGTTGACAGGTATAGCCCACTTGATTTTCGTTGTAAATTTACTTTGATATGTATTGATGATGAACCTAGATCTTTCAAGGAGGCTATCTCTTCAGAAGAATTTGAGTCTTGGATGCAGGCCATGCAGGATGAGATGATGTCTTTGAAAAACTATGACACCTGAGATCTTTTTAGTTTTCCCAAAGGAAGAAAGGCCATTGGTTGTAAGTGGCTATTTTTAGGATGTCATGACCATTTCATGAAGGGAGGCATGGGTTTTTCTAGGTGGTATTGCTGCCTATTGTTTGGTGAAACCATGGTGGGTTTCATCCTCACAAATCTCTTTAAATAGGGGCCTTGAGCTAGAGTTATTCAATTCAGTTTTGCAGGTTTGCAAGGTAACAGGGTGCTGCAGGATTTTATAGGGATGATAAAAGAAGCCTATTTTTGCATGTAATATTTCATAATATTAGTAATATACTTGCCTCTCTTTTGGTGGTGGAGTTTTTTCCCTTTGGGGTTTCTCCACCTAAATCTGTTGTTGCATTCTTTCTTCACACTAGGCTAAAGGTTAATTTACATATTTCAGATTTGCATTCACCTGTTTAAGCTCATATTGCAAGCTTTCTTCACCTTGATAATAAAAATTTTGTATTAGAGCTAACAGTTATGTTAAGGAAGGGACACTTTCCTTTTAAAGTGTTGAAGGTTTTTGCTGTAGTGGGAGCTTTTGTGTTGTGAGTTTTGCAGATTTTTGAAAGATTGTATGCCATGGCCTTCACCTCTCGTATGGATATTGAGAAGTTCAATGGCACTGGTTACAAGATGTGGAAGTTGAAAGTGGAGGATCTCCTTGAGGAGAGAGATCAGTGGTTACCAGTTTCAGTTGATAAGAAGCCATATACTTCAACATTGTCGGATGAAGATTGGAAGAAGTTAGACAAGAAGGCTCGAGGGACCATTCGGTTGTCTCTCATTGATTTTGTCCTCCTGAATGTCTCTTCAAAAGACACGACATACAAGCTTTGGAGGAAGATAGGTGAAATCTATCAAACTAAGAGTTTTTCTAAAAAGTTGTATCTCAAAAGATGTTTATATTCATTAAAGATGAAGAATGGTGATTCTATTGCTGAACATTTGAATGCTTTTAATTTGATTATAAGTCATCTTGCATCTATTGATGTTAAAATAGAAGATGAGGATAAATGTACTCTATTGATTTTCTTTTTGCTAGAATATTGGGAAAATTTAATTATGGTTATAACAAGTGGTGGTGTAGAACCTAAGATGGATAATGTTATTCCCATACTTCTTTCAGAGGAGATGAGGAGGAAGACCATGCATAGTGGCTCCCAAGATGCCTTGCATGTGCGAGGGAGGCCCAAGGAGAAAGGTCCTAAAGGGGATAAGAAGAAGGATAAGTCTAAAGGACGATCTAAGATCCCTGGAAAGAGCAGAGTGAAGTGTTGGAACTGTGGTAAACAGAGACATGTGAAGAAGGAATGTAGAAATAAGAAAATGAATGCAGATTCCTTCATGGAAAAGTCCTCTGATAACAGTGATTTTGATGCTTTGATTATTTCAGCTAACACAGTTTGCAATGATTCTTGGCTTATTGATTCAGGTGCTTCCTTCCATATGAATCCTCACAAGGAGTGGTTTTCTACATATAAGGAATATGATGGAGGAGAGGTCTTCATGGGTGACAACAACTCACAAAAGATTGTCAGTAAAGGAAAGGTAAAGTTGTGTTTCAGTGATGGGTGGGTTAAAATCCTTGATGATGTTTTACATATTCCAGGACTTACAAAAAGTTTAATTTCAGTTTCCAAGTTGAATGATTCTGGAATGAATGTGACATTTGACAAGTCTGGTTGCAGGACGGTAAGGGGAAGTTTGTTGGTTGCTAAAGGATCTCAGACAGGGAATCTATTTACGTTACATGCCTCTACTTTTTGTAACTCCTCTTTTGTAACTAGCACTGAAAATGCATGTGTGTTGTGGCACCATAGATTGGGTCACATTGGTGAGAAAGGTCTTAGGACCATTTTTGATGAGAAACTAGTAGACGGTATTTCTGATTATTCTGTTGGTAAAAATGATTTATGTGAGGATTGTGTGTTTGGTAAACAAAACAGGTCATCATTTCCTAAAGGAACTAATAAAGCTAATGGATTGTTAGAACTAATTCATTCAGATGTATGTGGTCCAGTGGATATAGATTCTTTGAGTAGATCACGTTATTATGTTTCCTTCATTGATGATTACTCAAGATATACTTGGATTTATTTTATGCATACAAAATCTGAATTTTTCACCAAATTTAAGGAATTTAAGGCATTGGTTGAAAAGCAAATAGATTATAAGATAAAAGTATTGAGATCTGACAATGGGGGTGAATACTGTTCTAAGGAATTTGATGAGTTTTGCAAACATGCAGGAATTGTTAGGCAAAAGACTACACCTTACACACCCCAACAAAATAGGGTAGCAGAAAGAATGAACCGTACATTAATGGAAAGAGCTAGGAGCATGTGAAGTAGTGCTGAGTTAGATAAATGTTTTTGGGCAGAAGCTATTGGTACTGCTTGTTATTTAATTAACAGATCTCCTTGTAAAGCTCTTGTTGATAAAACACCTTATGAAATGTGGTTGGGTAAAAATCCTTCATTTTCACATTTAAGGGTATTTGGTTGTGAGGCTTTTGTTCATGTGCCTAAAGAGAAGCAGTCTAAATTGGATCCCAAATCTCAGAAATGCGTCTTTGTAGGTTATGGTGAAAATATTAAAGGTTATAAACTTTGGAATCCACTAACACAAAAGATGATATTTTCTAGAGATGTTATTTTTAGGGAATTTAGAGCTAACTCTGAAGATGAGCAACCAAAGGAAAAATAAAAAACAATGCATTTTGAAACTAAGCAAGAAGATGCACATGTGGAAGAACAAAGAGATGGACAAGAAGATTGAGAAGAAGAAGAGAGTTATGAAGAATCTGTTGTAACAGAAGAAGTTGAAAACAATGAGGATGAACATGAGGAGGAATCTCTTACTCCACCTTTGAGAAGGTCCACAAGACAACAAATTTTAGTTGACAGGTATAGCCCACTTGATTTTCGTTGTAAAATTTCTTTGATATGTACTGATGATGAACCTAGATCTTTCAGGGAGGCTCTCTCTTTAGAAGAATGCGAGTCTTGGATGCAGGCCATGCAGGATGAGATGATGTCTTTGAAAAAATGTGACACTTGGGATCTTTTTAGTTTTCCCAAAGGAAGAAAGGCCATTGGTTGTAATTGGGTATATAAAAAGAAGTTCGGTGCGAACGGTAAGTTGGAATGGTACAAGGCCAGATTAGTGGCCAAGGGCTACACCCAGAGAGAGGGAGTTGATTTTGGTGAAATATTCTCTCCTATTGCTAAGTTAACTTCTATTAGTTTCCTTTTATCCATTGCTACTACTTATGATTTAGAAATAGAACAAATGGATGTTAAAACTGCTTTCTTGCATGGGGATCTTGAGGAAGAAATTTATATGTAACAACCTGATTGTTTTGTTGTGAAAGGAAAATAATATTTGGTTTGCAAGCTAAAATGATCTTTATATGGTTTGAAATAGTAACCTAGGATGTGGTACCAAAATTTTGATGCTTTTGCATTAAAGATGGGTTTTGTTAGAAGTGAAGAGGATCACTGTTTTTATTTTAAAGTTATTGATGATCAGATACTAATTATTGTCTTATATGTGGATGATATGTTGTTCATTGGTAAGAATAAGGCAATGATTAGGGAACTTAAAACTCAAATTTCTGGCACATTTGATATGAAAGATTTAAGGGCTTCTAAATATATTCTTGGGATGGAAATCATTAGGGATCGAGTTCACATAAAGCTTTGGTTAAGTTAGAGTAAGTATGTTAACACTATTTTGCAGAGGTTTAATATGCAGGACTGTAAACCAGTAAATATTCCATTTCCTGTTGCTACTAAGTTAAGTTTAGACATGTGTCTTGAATTGGATGATGGTATTGATGAAATGTCTAAAGTTCCTTATGCTAGTGTTGTCGGTAGTTTAATGTATGCAATGGTTTGTACTAGACCAGATATAGCCCAAGTAATGGGAGTTCTAAGCAGGTTTATTTCTAACCCTGGTAAAGAACATTGGAATTTTGTTAAAAGGTTATTTACATATTTGCAAGGCACTTTTGATTATTGTTTGGTTTATCATGGTACTGACAATGTTGATAAGTCATTGGACATATAGGGTTTTGTTGATTTAGATTGGGAAGGTGACTTGGATAGCCGAAGGTCCACTAGTGGCTATGTGGTTACTTTGTTTAGAGGTGCAGTAAGTTGGATGAGTAAAAGACAACCTATAGTTGATTTGTCCACAACTGAAGCAGAGTATATGGCTGCTACACATGCCTCTAAGGAGGCAGTTTGGTTACAGAGACTTGGTAATGGTATTGGTTTTGATTGCAGGATAGTGAGGATTGGATGTGATAGTCAAAGTGCCATATGTTTGGCTAAAAATCCTATGTATCATGCTCGTACTAAGCATGTTGATGTTTATTATCACTTTGTGCGAGAAATGGCTGAGAATGGATAGGTCTTGATTGAAAAAGTTGACACTTTGGATAATGTTGTAGATTCTCTTACGAAGCCAGTCACCATGGAAAAGTTCTCTTGGTGCAGAAAGGCATGGGCCTTGATCACTATACTTAATTATATTTAATTGTATCTCTATGGGTGTAATTTAAAATGTATGATGTCAAGTGGGAGAATGTTAGGATTTAGGTGCCATCAACCTTGTAAATCCTTTAATTAATTATTCTCCTAAAGTGTTTTCAACATTTACCCATAAGAGGTAAAACTGTTTAACCAACGGTGGTGAAATAGATAATGTAAATGTAGTGCTACCATTACCGTTTGTCATTTAGGAAAAGGACAAAATAGCTAGGCGTCCCACTTGGAATCTTCTAGAATGAGGTTGTTAGGATGTTGTAAGAGCATCTATGACATGTATGAAAATTTTCATAAGATGCTATGACAATATGATAGATTCCTATGACAAGTAGGACAGATTCCTATGACAAAATATGCTATCTTTGACCCCAGGTGCTCATGCATAAGTTATGCCTTATGACAGCTGTAAGAGCATCTGTAAGAGGCTATTTTTAGGATGTCTTGACCATTTCATGAAGGGAGGCATGGGTTTTTCTAGGTGGTATTGCTGCCTATTGTTTGGTGAAACCATGGTGGTTTTCATCCTCACAAATCTCTTTAAATAGGGGTCTTGCGTTAGAGTTATTCAATTCAGTTTTGCAGGTTTGCAAGGTAACAGGGTGCTGTAGGATTTTACAGGGATGATAAAAGAAGTCTATTACTGCATGTAATATTTCATAATATTAGTAATATACTTGCCTCTCTTTTGGTGGTGGAGTTTTTTCCCTTTGGGGTTTCTCCACGTAAATCTGTTGTTGCATGTGTTATGATTCTTCTATCTCTCTCTCTCATTCTTTCTTCACACTAAGGCTAAAGGTTAATCTACATATTTCAGATTTGTATTCACCTATTTAAGTTCATATTGCAAGATTTCTTCACCTTGATAATCAACATGTATGCGCTGTAAAAACTCTCAATCGCACCAAAATAAAACACATTAAAAATTTGCAGACAAACCTTTCCAGAAAAGATGTTAAAAATGGGGTTTTTCTGCCTCACGGTGGGCGCCAATTTATGTGAGTAAAATATGCGTAAATGAATAACAAACAAAATCAATAAGACATTATATCAAGAGATTCAAACAACATTTAATCTAATTAAAGCAAGAAATCTCTTAAAAGCATCCTATTGCTCTTTATCTCCAAAGATTTATTAGATCACTATGGCTCTCAGATTGTGTAAGCACTATGACTGTTAAAATGCCAATCTAGAGAATGAGATGATGTAAAATGCAGGAATCTAATCCTATATGATAATTGCTAAATGATATGTTGAGGATTTTGTAAATGAAATTGACATGAAACTGATAAAAGAAACTACTGTAAACTAAGATGCATCTAAATGAAAAGCCATGATTATGATTGCTATTCTAAAATGATTTTCTATTGCTATTGCTCAAATGCTTGATTGCTCTAATGCTATTTCTGCAGAGTAAGATTGCACAAAGTTGGGATCCATTTCCTGTGGAAAGAAGTTGTATTTATAGATTCCCAACAACATATTTGTGATGTGGAAGCAAAGCAAAGGTCTATATTTGATTTGAAAGATTCAATGGTGAAAGATGAAGAAGCCTGAGAAGATTATGGAGATTGTTCCTCCCCATAAAAATATTTAGCCAGAGGATAGGAAGAATCAAAGGAAGAAGATGAAGAAGTTTTTCTGTAATTTGTTTCCAATTTGTCTCCAAATTTGTCTATGAAGGCTGAGTTGAATTAATTAGATATGAAATATCTAATTTTGTTGGTGGATATGATGAGTGAAAAGAGGAAACAACTATAGAAATATGCTTTAATTTGAATATTTGGATTTATTCAAATTAGTCAAAGAGGATATTTAATTTAATAAAACAAATCATAGAAATTTGTTTATTAAATAAAACATAGAAATGTGGTAATTAAATAAAACAAAGTATGTGACCTTGTTTATTTAATTAAAATAGAATGATGTGATTAAGATAGAATTATAGAAGAATTAGATAATTAAATAAAACAAAGTATTAAATTTATTTATTTAATTAAGATGAAATAATATGATAAAGATAGAAGAATTAGAAGTGAACTATATAAATAAATATTTCTATTTATTTATAAGTAGATGAATTAAAGGAGTCAATTAATCAAATAAATCGTATTTAATTAATTAGATTATCCAAACCATTTTTAGGTGTGTACAATAACCATGTTCAATCAAAAGCATTGCATGGACTCTAGAATAATGCAACTTGTTAGCCATGTTACGCCCCATTTCTCAATTACTAGGTTACTTTTACCTTCATGAGTAAATATGATGATAAATGTAAACCATGACCTTAATATGTTTAATAGGTGAATGAAATATTGAAATATGCATTAAGATGTTATTGCTTTTGAAGGAAGGATTATGTTTTATACTGATGGATAATGTGATGAATGAATATGTATTACAATGTGAATACTTTAATGATTTATGATGCAAATGAATTTCATGTGAATGGCTAACTACCTTTATGATGCACTAAGTTAGATGCAGGAAGGAGTCAAGCCCTTAGGTACGAGAGGGGGAGTATTACTCAGGAAAAGAACTTGGTCTGGTAACCCTTAATAAGCCTAATCAAGCATACACACACTCACATTTTAGATTGGTTTAGTTGATTCAATGGTTTGGGATTTGGTAAGTAAACTCTTGTTCATATGTTTGTGTATTGGTCTTTGATTTTCAATGGGTTGATAGGAAGATGGGGTTATTGTTTATGACTCCCTTGAGATAGTTGTCCATTTGAGTTATGATGCTAAATTCTTTTTGATTAGTTGTGATATTTGAATGATTATGATTGACTACCTTTATGTGTGTGGGTAGGTATATATGCATATTAATTATACGTGTATATATGTATTATTGATGACACACACATAATAATGTGTGAGTAATCAAATGTCATATGTATATGTATATATTTATCTATATATAAAAATATTGATACATATATAGGTTGACATATTGAAAGGTGATGTAGCATGTATTTATATGTATATATACATTAATGGATATATATATATATATATATGTATATATATGTATGTATACACAATATATATGAATACATAAATAATTATTTATATATATTTGAAATATATAGATGAATATATATAGTGGTTAATGTATTTGAATGTCAACCTATGATTTTAATATGCGTATGCATATAAATATTAATATATATTAATGTTAATATATTTGAAATAATGTAAAATAAGTTAAGGTGCATAAACCAATGCATAGAATAAGAAATCAATGTTGCATAGAGCTAGCACTAGATACTATGAAATGAATTATTTTGTATTGCTGATTACATATAGCCATATAGGGTATGCAATATGCAACATTATAATAAGTATTTGAATGAAAAGTAAATGGTAATAAGTGTAAAGTTAGCATTGCCTTATATGTGCATAAAGCAAAAATATGAATGAGTCAATGGAGACTATGAGCCACACATGGAAATAGGAATGTTGTTTATATGTTGCAAAAGAGAATGAATGCAGATTTTAATGCAAGGAATAAGTCTTGGACTACGCTATCTTTAATGGAACTAATGTATGGATATGTGGCACCAAATCTAAGGTATGTGAAACACATAAGAAGTATTTAACCTACACCAAAGTTTTGAAAATCAATATGATAACCATGAGACTTAGTCAATATAAAATTGGCAGAAATATAAGAAGGAATTCAATTTGCAAACCAAGAAGGAAACTTTTTGTTAAGCATTGTTGTCCCTTGACTTAGTAAAAGAGACTTGTTGTCTCTTAAATTGAGTCAAAGTATTTTTTGAGAGCTTTGAGAGAGAGAGAGAGGATAGGTTGAACATTTGCAAGTATTGAGAGTTTGTAGTGAGAAGCTGGAGATTCTGATAGGCTGACTATAGAAGGAGTTGCAAGCTGCTTTGTGGAGGTTGAGCTAGGGAACCAATTTTTTCAATTGGAGTTTTTGTATAGGCATGTTGATTTCCACTCCCTTGTTATTTGTAGACACCAAAAAACATCCTAAGTCTACAAGCGCCATTTTTCTTGGTCGTCGTCCTTCGATAATTGAATAATTTTAATTATTCAATTATGTTCGATCATATTCCTCTATTAATTAAATAATTTTTAATTATTTAAATAATTCACCTTATCATTTCTATCCTGATCAATTAAAATTATTTAATTGCATCACTAATATATCCCTTTCTTCTATAATTAAATAAATCATCATTTATTTAATTATTTCTTCAACTTTTTATTCTTCTACGATTAAATAATTGTTGAAATTATTTAATTCCTCTCTAATTTCTATCTTCCCATTTAATTAAATTAATTAATTTAATTAAATGCTCCTTTTTCATTTTCTCCAAATAAATAATTTGAATAAATAATTTATTTTCCACTTGTCCCTTTCCTCCATTTTCCTCCATTTTTGAATAAATAATTTAAAATAATTATTTATGCACCTCCTCTAGTCAAAGATGCCCCATCATTAACCCCATAGCCTTCATTGCTGTCATAGCCATTAGGCATCATAGCCGTCAACGTCATACCTACCATGATTCCTCCAAGAATAGCATATTCTTCGTGCATCAATTTTGGACCATTGATCTTGGCATCTTTTTGAGACTTAATCTCAACCATCCATTTTGTAACCTCCCTCTCATGCATCCTCCACCATTGATCTTGGAATCCTTCTAGAGGATTAATCTCAGCCATCCATTCGAAAGGTTGCCTATAAAAGCAACCTTCCTCCTCCATTTTCAATTTAACAACTATCTGTCTCCAACTTTCTACTTACTATTTTGTAGGTATTTGCACATGTGAAGCAACAAATATGAGGGAAATGATTGAAAAAAGGAGAAATAGGAGAGCAAGAGAAGTGATTCAAGATTCAAGCATGGGGAGTATTGTGATTTCATGTTTTATTTTCCTTATGCTTTCATTGTTTTCTCTTGTTTGAGTGTGGTTAATGGTCTAGAGGTGTTATTTGTCACTATTCTAGGCTAGAAACTAAGAAAACCCATCTTACATTAGTGAACTTGACGTGAACATCATTTTTTGCACATTTTTCATACGAATTTTACTTATTTTTGTAGATTTTGGGTATGGAACGACACAACTGTTGAGCGCAGTGACACATTTGTCAAACATAATGACACACTTGTCTAGAAATGACACATTTGCAGAAGACACCTATAGGCGGGAGAATTTGAATTTAAAAACATGATGCATATGCCATAGTGTGATGCAACGCAGTGACACAACTATTGAAAGGTGTGACGCATTTGTCTACTAGGTAAAAAGTTTCATTTTGGTATCTTTTTCATCTTTCTTTTGATTTATGTGAGTAGAATAGAGTTTTTGGGTTTCTAATCTTCTGTTTGTAGTGTGTGGCTTTAGGTTGCAACTCCCAAAATTGCTTCTTGGAGCAACAAAAAAATTTGAATCCTTTAGTTTTCTTAGCTCTATTTGAGTTCTAGTTAGTTTAATCTCTTTGCTTTCATTTTTAGTTTAGTTGTTAGATTTTGGCTTTGGTTTGGTGCTAACCCCTTTTTGGTGCTAACTTGGAGTTTGTGTAGCTTTTTCGTTGGTCTAAGACCTTTCTTTTAAGACTACTAACAAGTGATTTTGCAAGTTCGAATGGCCAAGAATTATATTTTGAAACCACTTTGCTTGTTTTAGATTAGAAAACATTTTGTTTGGTGCTTAAAATGAATGATTGTCATTCTCACATAGATTTAATTAGAGAGTAAAGAGCACCATGTCTTAGTGTTTGAGGGTGGTAGGTATTATGCTCTCACCTTATGCAAACTTGGTGATCGGAAAGCCAGAATTGTCCGATTTTGTGTTCACCCATTAGAGGGCCTACCTTAGTGGGAAAAAGAAATCACCCTAAGGGAATGACCCAAGCGGTAACAGGCTAAAGCCAAGTCCTTCCGAACCACTATATAAATGTGTGATTGCAAGGAAAGTTTGCAATCAATGGGAAGTGGAAATGATAGCCCTCCACCAATATCTTTATCATACAAAAAGCCCTTGTTCTAAGGGTTGGGAGGCCTCCTGAGGGAGTTTATCAAAGTACCTCCTGAATTGGATGCCCTTACTAGACA
The DNA here is from genome assembly GCA_007258455.2 of Sequoia sempervirens. Taxonomy (NCBI): domain Eukaryota; kingdom Viridiplantae; phylum Streptophyta; class Pinopsida; order Cupressales; family Cupressaceae; genus Sequoia; species Sequoia sempervirens. Next base: position 15,188 of record VDFB02322263.1, on the reverse strand, counting down.
CCTCTTGTTTGTAGTGGCCAAAATCCCTCTATTTGCTAGTGTAGGAGGTCAGACCTCTAAAGCCATCCCACATTCTCACAGTTCACTGTAGAGATAGCAAACTCCAAGAAGTGATGACCTGAAAGTTCAGAACTTGGTATGCTCGTAGAAGTGAGTGCTGTGGAGGGGAGCTAGTGCTACCAAGTTCCTAGGCTATCTACTTTGAATAAGCATGGCTGGAAAAATCCAAGTGGGAATTCAACAAATATTGTCCATGCCAACCTTAGGATTGTGCTTGTCTTCTTTAAAAATCAAACATTTTCACACCAAACTAGTCCTAAAAAAATTGCTTGATACTGTCTGCTGTGTTTGTTAGTCATATCTCATTAGAAATAGTTAAAAAATTGGATCAAAACCATTGAAAAACATCAAAACTATAAAAAACACCATTCTGTGAACTGCAACTGTTAGACACAGACCCACTATTGTCACTATGAACTACAAATGTCAGCTGAAAGAACATAATTGTTAGTCTGAAAAACATTTTCTAGAAACAGAGCCGCATCTGACAACACGAGCCACAATTTTGAAATGCATTTGATAAAAACTGAACCGCAATTGTATGCTAAATAAAATTTCTTGAAATATTTGTCCAAAACCTAATCAAAACCAGTTTATAGTGACCTCTGTCTGATAAACTAGAGACCTGCAAGTTTTCCCAGCTCATTTTAGCACCCTCATTAGGAAAACATTGCATTATAGGTTGCATTCCTTCATCCCTTGCATTGCACAAATTAGACTTTGATCCTTAGGTTGCATCTAAAAATTTAGATTTTGAACATAGGGAGACCTTTGAGCTTTTGGAAATTCTTGGTTACTTATTCTATTTGTCATTGACCATTGTCCTTGTCATTGTCTTGTCATTTTCACTTTTTCAAGTTGAGTCTTTGTTTTGTCTCTTGGTCTTGGTTGTCCTCTTATGGTCAATGACATTTGGAATTTGTTGCCTTGGGTTCACATTAGCTTGAGTGCCACCCTTTGTTTAAAATTTTAGGATTCCTTTGCATTAGATTACCCTCATTTAGACTCACATTCCTTAGATTTCACTTTACACCTTATTCCAAAAATACAAAAAAATAGCTCACTTTACCTTAGTATCATATCAATCCTTCATTATCCTTGCATTTTCATACCCCAAAAATACAAAAAAATATAAAAACATAGATTAATCTCATTTGACCTTAGTTACATTATCATCTTAATCTTGCATTAGCATCTTTTATTCACCTTATCACTCACTTTGACCATCAATCAATCTATCAATGTCCTTTAGCATCCATTATCACTCATCTTTTAGACATCCTTGCATCCTTGTACTAGCATCCTTGTATTTACATATCCTAAAATCTAAAAATCTAAAAACATAGTTTAGTTCATCATCATCTTGCATTACCTTCACCGTTGTCTTGGGTTTGCACCGCGTACTTGCCGAAGTAGGGACCCTCTTTGCTCCGGCTTTTTGGTGTCTTTTGGCCCCTTAATTTTATTGATTTGGATTTGCCTTTGGAGTGGTGATGAACAATGCCACTTTACTTGAAGTAGAGTTCCCGAGGTTGCCCACTGAAAAACAGGATTCGAGCAAAATCCGGTTTTAATCAGAGATTTTCAGGTCGTGCGGTTTTCGGTTACGCTCCAGGAATCCGGTAAAATCGGGGTTTCGATAAGGTTTCAGCTGACCGGTTTTCGAATTTCTTAGGTTTTCCGGGTATGTGCCAAAGTCCGGAATTTTATGTCGTCCGCGGAAATCCAGTCCACCCAGATTTTTCTGGATTTTTTTGCCAAACTTTGTGCAAATTGAAATATTGGATTAAATTGATGAATTTGATGATAAATGCTCAACACCCCATGCTTAATTTGATATATTACACGATATTACACGCATTCTTGGTTCGTTTTGATGATCTATTGTTGAAATTTTTGCCTTATTTAGTAAAATCCGCCTAGCCTGGATTTTCCCGGATTCTGGTCTGGAATCCACCTGACCTGGATTTTCCCAGATTTTCTCCTTGGTCTAGTTTCCCGAAATGGAAATTTTTCCGAAAATGATTATTTTTCCAAAAATGGAAATTTTTTAAAAATGATCCTGAAAATGAAAATTTCTTGAGATAAAAAAAATTGAAAATAAAAATTTTCAAAAATGGAAAGAATTCTGAAAACGGAAAGTTTCCTTATAAAAATGTAAGTTTTTAGAAAAAGTCAAAATTTTATTCAAATTTAATTTGAACATGTGGGCTATTAATGATGATATCTGTTTTTCAGGACTAAGCAAATATTAAAGGGGGACTTGCATATGGATTAAATTTCTACCGTGCCAAGGAAATCACGGGAAGTGTTAGGATTTAGAATTTTCAAAGTGGGACCCTACACAGAATCCGTGCGGCAATCTCTGGTGGAGGGACTTTTACAGGCATTGAATCGTGATCTTCTTTGGAGATCATTGAGAGTCGACATGGATAATATTCATGCATTTTAATACAAATTTTGAAATTCTCTGGCCCGACCTATTTTGGGGCGTTATTATTGTAAAATCCAATTGGGCCGACATGTTTAAGGTTTTCTATAAATGGCATTTGTACCTCATTTGTAAAGGGGGGATATTTTTAGGAGTTTGATTAGGCCATAATTTTGCTAAGTTAGAAGGCCAGAATTGGCAAGTAGTTTTCAGAATTAGTTGTAGGAGATGAGAGACTTGAAATTATTATGTAATGTTGGAGAATTAATGCAATTGGATTGTTGATTTGGAAAACTTTGTATTTATTTTCAACAGTTTTATGGTTTCTTGTTCTTGATTCTTAGATATTAGATGTTAGATGATAGATTTTAGCTCTTTTACAATGATGGTGAAATGTTAATAATGTTGATCGATTTTCAGTCCATACTTTTAGCAATTTGCTGATTGTAGATTGCTGTGTAAAGTTAGTCTGGGCCTCACTTCTATGCTAAGTTCAACTGTGAATGCTTGTTCACATTGTGTCAGTAGTTGGGTATGTGAATGAATGTTCAAAGTCTGAAAATCTTTGGATTTCCCCAGAAGATTGCACCATTTCTGTGTAGTTGCAGGTTTGTCCTTGATCAAGCAGAGATCGGTTTTGTTAGGGATCTGTTGATTTGCAGCTTTCATCATTATTGTGATTGATCTTAGGAGTTAGAATAAATAGAATCTCTCTAAACCCTTATCTCTTTTGCTGTTTATTTTGAATCTGGGTTAGTTTTAGGATTAAAAGCATCACCATATCGTTGCATCTGATGAAAATTCACTTCCAACATTGTTTATTTGTAAGGCCCCTTGTGATTACGAACATTTTCACATATTATCTGAGTTGTTTATGCATCGTCATGACCTGACACCCGAGAGACCTTGGGGTGATTTTTAGTAATTTATTGTCAAGAATAACCTTTCAAGAGAGATAGAATATTGCTTTTTGTCTGAGTTGTTGCTGTGCAGAAAACACCATCAACACTTCCAACTTGCAAAAGTCTCACATGGTTGAAACAAGGTCACAAGCCAAACGAAAGGACATGGATTTCCTAAGTGACCCCTTTCCTGACAATGTCATAGATTCAAATCAATCTACACCTCACAACAACACATCACAAAGAGAACAAAGTGACCCTTGGGAAGACCTAAACTTTGAAGTAGTCAACAAACAATTGACCCCTCAAGATATCAAAAGAGCTTATCAAGACCCAAGAATTTTAAGCATAGTTGACCAACTTGTTAGTGCCAATCCAAACAAAATTTTCTAGGCCTTAGCCAAAAAGGGCGCCAAGTTACCTCAAGGTTTTGATGTATCAACCATCATAGAACAAGAAACTAAAAATCCATTTGACATGCCTTCATCACAAAAAAATGGTAAACATACCCTTTGGGACAACTACACACATGACTACTACCACTACAACACACAACATCCTAACTCATGCCACTACACAGGGTCAAACATTCACATTTGGTAGTTCCTCAAACACCATGGGTAAAAATTTCATGAATCCTCTTTTTCAAAACACAAATCAAGGGTCCACATCACAAGGTCCTACACCTTTGATCCAAAATCTAAACGAAGGTCACACACCCTTGATCCAAAATGCAAACCAAATTTCTATACCCACATCCCAAAACACAAACCAAGGGCCCTCATTCCAATTCCAAAGTGCACCTTCATTAAATCAACCTCCACCAAATAACCCTAGAAAGGTGCGCATTATCTCACGAAGGACCCCAAATCAAAACCACAATCAAGGGTCTACTACCAACCAAGGGTCCATTCCATCACTTCAAAATACAAATCAAGGACCCCTTCCATCATTCCAAAACTCCACTCAAGGGTCATTACCATCACTTCAAAACGTCAATCAAGGGAACATTCCTTCATGCCAAAATTTCAACCAAGGGAACATTCCCTCACATCAAAACATCAATCAAGGGCCTACACCATCATATCAAAATACAAGTCAAGGTCCCATACCCTCACTTGCAAACCAAGGATTCAATTTCCAAAACCAAAACATGAATCAACGGTCCATACCACAATTCCAAAGTGCCATACCAAATACAAACCTCATCTTTGGAACAAATCCAAACACCAAATTCATTCCAAATAAAAACAACCCACACCCATATGACAATCAAGGTCTCATATCACAAAAAATCAACATAAATCCAAATCCAACACACGACCTCAATGCCAACACTATGACATCTCATCAAAACAATATGACATCATCCCTTGCAGACTATTTGATCCAACATATGCAAACCCTTGAACAATGAATGACTAACATGAAATTGGGAACCAACAAGAAAACATACTCTGTGGAAGAGTTGTGCCCCTTTCCATTTGATCAAAATCTATACATGCCACCCTTTCCCCCACATTTCACAACACCACCTTTGCCTAAATATAAGGGGACATGGGATCCAGTAGAACACATCTGTGAATTCAACACATCTTGTATGGAAGTTGCATATGACCCCACCTATTTGATGAGGTTATTCCCATGAAATCTCACAGGGGCAGCCTTAGATTGGTTCTCACATCTTCCACGAGGAATCAGAACACGGGGTGAACTAGCCGACAAATTCATTAACCATTTTTCCTTCAACATTAAAAATGATGTCACCCTTGCAAAATTGAGCACAACCAAACAAGAAGAAGGGGAATCACTTACCTTGTTTTACCAGAGATGGTGAGGCTTGGTTAGAAAATTCCCTTGTCATATTCTTGAGAAACAACTTGTCACCATGTTTGTAGAAAACCTTAATGGGGAGTTGATGAGTCGAATTCAAATCCAATGTTGCACAACATTTGAAGAGATTCTTGAGAAAGGTGTCCTTATTGAGAAAAGGCCTTATCACTAGAGGAGTAGTCAAGATAAACAAAGACAATTCGAAACCCAACAATGACAAAGGCAAATACTGGTCCCAAAATAAAAATATCACAAACGACGGAGTTGTTGATGCCAAATTGATAACCAAAGGACCGATCATTCAACTTAAAGGTCCTTCTCCATCAAACACATCTAACACACCGAATACCCAATCACAAAGTCAAAACCAAATGCTAAATGCTATCCAAAACAACCAACAAAGGAGAGGTCCTCCCCATGTCAAGAGAACATACACCCCCTGGGTGAACCTATTGAATCATTCCTTAAACAAATTTTGCAATCTAATGTCATCACACTGCCAGACACCAAGAATTATGAACCTTCTTTGATCAAACCTAATTGGTGGAAAGATGACGAATACTGTGAATACCATTGTACAAAAGGACACAAAAAATCTAGATGTTGGACACTCAAAAATATCATTCAAGACATTATTGAGGATCAAACCATTTCAATTGATAATTCAAAAGGAAAAACCAATGTTGATCATACAATATTCAAGACCCCTTTGCAAGACCATGATAAAGGAAAAGCCTCCAGTTCAAGGAATAACAACAATGCCAATTATGCAGCTGTCAAGCATGATTACAACACCATCATTCTTAATGTGACGCCATTTGATGATCGCATTGCCACTATCACCATAAATAAGCCAAAATCAGATTGTGTTGTTGCCACCCGTAGAACCAAGATAACTATTCCAGGTCCATCCAAAAATCCTCAACCAAAGGGTCAATATAACCTCCAAAAGCAGCTAGGGAAAACTCCTGCACAAATTTCTATCTTGGAACTCCTTTGCATTTCACCACAACACAAAGCAATCCTTGACAAAGCCTTGTAAGAAGCCTCCATACCCACAAACTTAGATGTCAATGAATTCTAGGCCATGGTTGGATACCTAGCTATGCCACACCACATCGCATTCTCCGAACAAGACTTTTCAGCACCAAAATCTAACCATAACAGTCCTCTACATCTAGAATTATACATTAATACACATAATATTAGACGAGTCCTAGTAGATGGTGGAGCATGCCTGAATATTTGCTCACTAAAATTAGTGAAGAAATTGGGATACTTTGAGAATTGCATTGACCAAACCAAGAAAATTGTAATCAAAGCTTATGACGATGTTGAACAATCTTCTGAAGGCATAATTTCACTTCCAATGAGAGTTGGCCCAGCCATACAAGACACAATATTTCACGTCTTGGATCTGGATTTACATTACAATCTATTCCTTGGCCACCCATGGATTCATGCCATGAGGGTTATTCCATCCACCTACCATCAATGTCTAAAATTTCCACATAACGACATTGAGATCACCATTCCAGGCAACCCTAATCCTTTCCAATATTGTTCCTGTAGACATCCAAATTTGACCACTCCCACATGGTCAAACCTGTCTCCGTTATTTGTCCATTTCATCAATATTAATTAAATGATTTATTTAATTAATATCTCACCTTTGTCTAATGTTCCTAAAGTATTTAATTTAACAATTAAATACTTTTCCTTTCATCTTTTCCTCTCTAAATTAAATAAACATATCAATTTATTTAATTTATCCATTTGGCCTTTTTGAATTAAAACAATTTTAAATTCTTCTTTTTCTTTCTCCTTGTCACATCCTCCATAACCCTCTTCTAATCTGGATTAATTTAATTAATCCATGATTAGGATGTGCACACCTTAATCAGGATTAATGTCACATCCTACATATTCTCCCACTTGCCTCTAATCCCTCATTAAGTTTCTTAATCGCCTATTTGCACAACCTTAATCTAATCCCCTTGCTACATTTAGCATACCTTTTTGGTCAACCTTCACAATTTCCACATTTAGCCTAGACCCTCTTCCCCATGTGAATTTAAAATTCACATTTATCCCTCCAAGACTCTCCTCTTCCCCATGCAAGTTGTTAGAAGTTCTAGAACTCCTCACTTGTCACATCAGTCACATGGGGTCAAGAACCTTCCATTATAAGGACCTTGTCTTATCCATAAGGTACTTTTTAGCTTTCTTCATAAGATCCTTATCTTATCCACAAGGTGCTTCTTATGTGAATTTAAAATTCACATTTATTCTCCCAACCACCTTATCCCTTCCAATCACGTGAATTTAAAATTCACATTTATTCCTCCAACAACTTCTCTCTTCCCCATGATGATGTGTGAGGAATTATAGAATTCCTCACATGTCAACATCCTTCCCACATGGGGACAAGAAGTTCCTTTTTGAGGAAATCTTCTTCTCATCCCAAGGTACTTGCAAGTACCTCCACCTCACATGTCCCTTTTCTAACTCACTTGTCCTTGTGACATCTCATCCTCCACATGGCAAGATGTGAGGGCTTGTGAGTCCTCAACTCACCACAACCCTTCATCTTGCCCATGTTGGAAAAATCTTAACCGTTCAATTCTCTACAGAAATCTCCCTTAAAATGAAAGATTTTCTTTCATTTTTTATTTATTAGGCATTCACACATTTTGCATTCAAGCTCTAGCTCACACTTGCACTCTTGCACTCACAAAAATCTCCATTGTTGCATGCTTTGAAGATTTTATCATTTGCATTTGCACTCATCAATCCAACTACCCACATAGCTCATTGCATTCCTCATCTCACATAGATCATTTTGAGTCCATCTTTAATCCATCTTGCAATCAAAGGAGCATGCAATACATCAATCATCAAAGGTCGAACCAAGGAGCAACTCTTACAAGGTAAAATTTGCTTTCTTTATCTCTATTTTGTTTGAGTTAACGTAGCCCTATCTTAAGGTGTTAAGTGTTATTTTTGGTCTTTTTTTTATTTTGTTTAGTGTCATTTAGATAGGCTAACAACTCTTGATCACATTTCTGGCTCGCCCGGTGGGACCCACAGACGGGTCCTTTTACTTTTACGTTGGCTATTTTTTGATATTTTGTAGGTTCAGGTCACAGAGAGGTGAACCTGCCCCTAACAAGGGTGATCCTGCCCTGAACAGCGGTGAACCTACCCAAGGATAGGAAAACTTTCCCAAAGACAGGTGACCCCGACCTCAATAGAGGTGACCCTGCCCTGCAGAGTCACCCTTCTAAGCAACAAAGGCCAAATTTCTTCACTGTTTTCTGCAGAGGGACGAACCTAACCTGCAAAGGGGTGAACCTGCCCTAATAGGGGTGAACCTGTCCTGAACAGAGGCTTCTGTAAAGTAAAATAGTGATCTAAAATTCATTTCCAGGGTTTGTTTTTTGTCGTTTTGATTAATACTAACCCCCTAACCCGTCCTATTGGTGACTGTGATAGTTTTTACTAACATTTGTGCAGCTTGTTTCACACTTGGTGAAGATTGAAAAGAAAAAATTCTAACATATTTGTTGCAGGATGGACGGGTCCAGTTATTAATTAGTTGTTTGTCTTTCATTTTTCATACTACTTAGGCACACAGTTTAACTAGGGGGAGTCAACATATTGTTTATGGTGTTTGCAAGTCCTTTGTGTCACCCAAGGGGCACTATCTCATTCATGCTTTCCCCTTGCACTTCATGTGAGCCTAGGGAGTAGCTAAAAATGGTTAGCGTTCT